>VXBQ01012965.1:383490-407194 GCA_013400175.1 Phainopepla nitens | reverse complement strand
GGGGTAACAGCCAGTTTGTCAGAAACACATTGTTTCCGCTGCTGCTTCCTCCTCAGGGAGAAGACTCTTCACACTCTTCCTCTGCTCCAGTGGAGCTCCCTCCAGGGGGGACAGTCCTTCACCAAGTTGACATGAATCCTTCCTACAGGCTGCAGTTCTTCCCCAACTGCTCCAGCGTGGGTCCCCCACAGGGTCGCAAGTCCAGCCAGCAAACCTGCTCCAGCGTGGGCTCCTCCCTCTGTGGGTCCACAGGTCCTTCCGGGAGCCTGCTCCAGCACAGGCTTCTCAGGGAGTACAGTTGCCTTTGGGCACCCACTTGCTCCAGTGTGGGGTTCTCCATGAGCTGCAGGTGGGTCTCTGCTCCCCCACTGACCTCTACTGGCTGTAGGAACACAACCTGCCTCACCATTCACATTCTTCACCATGGGCTGCAGAGGAATCTCTGCTCTGGCTCTTGGAGCACCTCCTCTCTCTTCTTCTTTATTGGTGTCTTCAGATTTGATTGTCTCACTCTCTTCTCTGGTCACAATTGCTTCTGTGCAATAACTTCCTTCTTCTTATACACATTATCCCAGAGGCACAGCCAGCATGGCTGATGGATTCAGTCTTGGCCAGGAGTGGATCCATCCTGGAGCCAGCTGGAATTGGCTCTATCAGACACAAGGAAAGCTTCTAGCAGCTTCCCACAGAAGACACACCTTTAGCCCCTTGTCCCCCCACTATCAAAACCTTCCATAGTAACCCAATACAAGCAGCTTCCCAGCCTTCTGTCTCTGATGTTTTGTTTTTCTTTGGCTGTTTGGCTTTTGCTTGCTTTTGAACCCATTGGTGGAGTTCTTTTTATTCTATCCTAGTAGACTCCTAAATGACAAGTTTTTTTACTTGGTTAGTTTGACAAAAGTACTCCAAGTGCTGTGTAGCTTTTGTGTCATTTAATAATTGGTGTAATTTGTCTTTGTGGGAATGCAGCCATATCAGAGAAAGAATTTAAGTTAAATGACTCTAAAAACTTATAATCTTAGAATTTTTTTTTTAAGGCCACAGGAGTGAATGTTTTTTACTGACGTTCCGCAGTCTTTGTTTGGCTGAGTTGCAAGTGATGCCCATGTCTTCAGCATCAGAGCTACTCCCTGCCTCTTGGATGCCAAACACTCCAGCACAGGCAGTGAGATAGTGATAGCTGGCAGCACCCACTCAGGATGTGTTTTAAATGTCATAAATCCAAGAGAACTACCTGAGCACTATCTGAGCACTGCCTGGGTTCTTGTCCTGTGGTCTTAATCTACTCTTGAGCTAGAGATGCTCCAGGTACTGTGCTGTCACCACAGAACTAGCATAAGTTGACGTGTATTTTTCACCAGGCTCTCCTTGGGCTGTGCTGTCCCTGGCTTCCTCTTGCCAGGGTGGTGCCCTGGATGCTGGTTATCAGGCTGATAGAGATGGGAAAACCCTAGCTGTGAGAGCAGAGGACAGAGCTCCGAGAAGCAAGGAGGTGTGAGGAAAAGTGGTAGGATTGCTGCATGTTGGATATGGGAAAGCCTCTTCCCTCCTTCTAATTTCTAGATCTCTTGACCACCCTTTAGATCTGGCTCACCTTGTCTGGAGGATGGAATTAAATGTGTATACAATTTTTTGCTCTCTGTATCATAGGGATTGTCAAAACCAGAATTACAAGAATTAGTTTATTAGTCTTAAGAATGGTGTAGCTGAGATAAAAGCATTAGCTGCATCATTGAAACAAATCTCCCCAATGATACTGACACATCACCACTGCAGAGGACACTTATGAAATGTGTTACAGTGGGTTATTTAAGGGACTACTCGTGAGGAGTGCAAAGATAAACCTTCAAAGGATACTTCTGTAGCAGCAAAACACAAATGCACAGCAATAGCAAATTGTCACAGGTTACACCCCTACTTCCTAGAAGGGGATTAAGGCAAAACAGGGGCACACCAAGTTTTTGGAAGAACTGGAATGAAAGTTCTGAGTCTCTGTTTAAGCTGTGGTGTATGATCCTGGCAGCAGCTACTTCTCCCCACCTAAGCCTTGGCTATGTCCAGGGTAACTCTGACAGAGGAGGCTACAGTCAGTACAGGTTTTCATTTTAAAAAAAGGAAAGTATTAACAGAAAAATATTACCTTCTGTAACTTCATAATCAGAGATAACATGATGAGTAAAATGAGGATATGGCGGAAACCATTACAAAAACTTCATTCACTACTAAATAGCAATTTTATGCAAAATAGCTTTGGCCTCTTATTGGGTCCTGCTACTATCCTCCTTCCATTTCTCTTCCAAAAAGAGGCAAAGTTCATGGGTGTAAGAAGGGTAGCTGCAATTTATTCCCCTTATTCCCCAAAGATGCTTTTTGGGCACTGTAAAATGAGATTTCAATTTTGCAGAGCCCTGAAACAGACCATACATAGTTTGGGACCATGCTTTGGGACCCATTGTCTTGGACTTGAAATGTGAAATCAAGACAGCATCTGTTTGCATTTAGTCTGCTATTTAAATGAACATGAATTTTGGTATGGCAACCTAATTACTCTGAGACGGCACTCCTTTTTCTCATATGAAACAGAAATCATCAACTGAATAAATCTGTAACAAATTTTATTGACATTTTGGGAGGTGCAAGTATTGCCAATGTCAATTAAAAGTATTGTCACATGCTTTCCCAGGACAGAATTCCAGCATATCAGTGCATTTTCCTACCTGCTGCCTCTATGGTAGAAGCATTCACTGCTAATCAAATGGCAGGTCGCCATGAGCCATCAAACACCTCTCTCTGCATTTATCCCAAGAGCATTTTTATTTCCCTGCTTCCTAATGAAGGATTTCTTTGCCAGAAAACTTATGGAAGTATTTTTCCTGTATTTCTTCAGACTTTTCCCAGTAGAGAGTATCTTTCAATTTCAGCTCTTTTCCTCTGTCACGTTGACCCCAAAGCCGTTCTTTCTGGATTTCCTGCACATTTTGTTTTTCCAAGTTTCTGTTTTCAGTTTGTGATGATTCTTTTGCACTGATGGAGCATCTGCCCATAATTTGCAATTTTCTATTGTGAAAAGCCATTTTGTTACAGTGAGGCTTTGATTCAGCGGTGATTTTTAGCTCAGTCTGTTATTCTCAAAGATGACTGACTTCTAGTCATGGAACTTCAACCCCTAATTGAGCAGCCTGGGCTCTTGATACAGCAAATAAAACCTCCATAGAGGAGTCTAGAGCACTCTCATCTTCCTGATCATGGATCAGATTGTCTTAAATTGATCAGGGATGGGGGAAGGCATGTCCTTAGGGAGGACTTTCTTTGTCTCTTCCTTTTTATGGAAGGTGATGATCCTGTTGTGCTGTTACAGATCTTCCACCTCACATATTAATATTAAAAGGCTAGATCATGGTTTCTCTGTTTTCCAAGCCTGTTGCAAGGTCAAAAAAGACATGAGTGAGGCATCGGTAAGTCTATGAATGGTATGCTGTATTGAAGAAGCCTGTGATTACCAATCCGATGCTACATAAAAATCTTGTGGAGAATGTTTCTTGTCAACACAGTTTCCACACAGGAGTCCTGGGAAGGTTGTGAAGGCTGAAGTGCTCACAGCACAGCTTACTTTTCAAGATTTTATATCAGGGGGAAGGCATAGAGTAGACAGGGACAACTCTGGCCTTCCACCTTTCTTAAGATGCTGAGGCTACAGCACCAGTCTCTCTTCTACAATCCCTTAATGATACAGAAGGATCTCTGAGAGAGAGTTTTGCAAGATGTTGTGCAAAGTTCTTTTCTTTGGCCTGTAAGAGAGGAGGGGAGGTATTCCAGGCTGAAGAAGCAGAGAAGAGACAGAGAACCCAAACACACCCTGAAGCCAAAGGACTGTCTATTTTCTCATTTGCTGAATTCAGCTAATGCCCACCTTTCATCATTGCTGTACCAGGGCTGATCTCAGGGTCTAGCATATGGTTTAGCTATTGATTTGGCTTTCACTTAATTGAGATCTTTGAAATGAGATTGTTCCATGCTGTGCAGTGCACATTTATACAGCCACTTGCTACATATTTTGCCTTTTCCTTGCCTATTAATGACAATAAAGTTGTCAGGAGGCTGTTTCCACCTAAGCCTTTTTGTCATTGTCTGTTTTCTGACTGTTGACCCTGCCATATGCAGCAAATTGCCAAATCTTGCAAGGCTGTGTGAGGCTGATCTAGAAATTTTCATTTAAGATTCATGGTAAAGGCAATCTGTCCACTATTGGCCTCCATGAACTATCACTGGTTTGTTTACAAGACTGGCTTACAAAAATACACACAGAGAGTGAGTGAAAAGTTGTTTCCTTGCTACAAGAGATCTTAACAAAGAGCTTTCCGGACTTGAAAGGCAGGACAAGCAAGCATTATGCTATGATTTGGGTTTCTGCAGTAGGAAATCTTTTAAAACAGCTCATAGAGATCTTCTTTCTGAAATGCCTGTGTCGACATTTAATAAAGTGATCGTCAAAATTTTGGGATGAAGGTTGTTTGGTTGGGTTTTTTTTTAGTTCATGAGGTTGTTCCTGCCTGTAGATTGAGAGTTGCTTCCTTTTACTGTTGAAGGCTGGGGTTGGAAAGGAAGACTTACTGCAATCTATTTCAAGAATAGTCTGAGGAGGAGGAAATTCCCTTCTTGTTCCTAATAACTGATGCAGAACGCTCTGCTGGAGGAGGAGAATAGTTCAGTAAGTTAAAACATTTAAATGAAGTTTTGATTTCATACGTCTTGTTATTATCTAGAAATTTAATTCTATTTTAAACATAGTATGTTTTATCTTCTTTGTTAAGGGGAAGGGACTGTGGGTATTGTGTAAGAGCTTTGAACTCAATAGATACTAATTTGCTGATATAGCAAGGGTGAAATGTTCAGTAAGAAAAGAAAACAATAGCAGATCCGCTACTGCTTATATGGCAAAACACCAATCTAAGCTGCTGGAGTACCTCTGAGAGACATTAGCAGTGCATTTCATTATCCAGGATCTTGGATTAAGAGACAGAGGTAATTTTGCCCATCCACAAATCTGTAATGTTGTTATCGTTTCAGATAGCTTTAGGGTACTTCCACCAACAATTTAGAATCAAGGGTTCTGTTTAATTATCAACAGTAGAGCAATCCAAACCTCCCTCAAGGCAGAGTTAGATACCCTAGGTGAGCAGAGCAGAATATGAGAGTGTTTGTCTAGATGCATTTCTCTTTTGCTTTAATCAAAAACAGTGCGCTGTTCAAGGCATACCGAATCCTGTACTTCATACAGAGGTGTGTGTTGTCATGCTCGGAGCAGTGGCCATGTGGACCTGGGTGTGGAGGCATGATGGAAGCCCTTGTGCTCCTCCATTTCATGAGGAAGGTGCTCCTCATGCTGTGGGGTGTGTGCTGAAGCACAGCGAGACCCCCCGAAGTCCCCTTACCCTCTGCTTTTTCCTCACAGGGCTGCTCAGGAAGACAGCTTGGGTGCAGTAAAACAAAGCCCAGGATCTGTCTGTGCCTCCCTGCTGCTCCTTGGCTGTCAGTAGGAAATTTGTCTTCATCCCAGTGGCTGTGATTCCACTGCTGCTTATGGGCTCCTTGTAGGAGCTGTTATACAAACACCAAAGAGGCTCTGCAACGCAAAAGTCTTAAACTGATGAAAATTCACGTTTGTTCTCCTTTTGCCATGCATAGGAACTGAGGTTTGGTGAGCAAATTCCTGAATTTTTATGCAGCAAAACTCAAAGAAAATAATTATTTTTTTAAAAATGAGAATAAGCTGGAGGTGGTAGAAACATCTTCTTTCAGGGAATTTATCAAGCATTCTCTGCAACCCCTTTCAAGCCAAGAATGTTGCTGCAGTTGTGAGTTTGCTGATGAAGCTGCTCGTATACCCAGGTGAGCCACCCTCACACACTGTCCCCACCATGTACATGTTAGCCTTTCAGGAGAGACACATTCCAGCACTGAGTGTCTCATCCTATCCCATGATCTGTTTTGGGACTTGGCCAGGTGGGACTTTCATCTTCTGCAGGCAGTATAACCTGCTTTGAATTTCTTAAAGATCTCTGTCAGATATGTGTGCCAGTAAGTGAAACTATTAATGTTCATTTCAGTCATGCATCTATTTCAAAAGATTATTGCTACATTTAATTGAAAACCAACTATTTAACTGAGAGGGAATTTCTGTAATTCATTTTAAAGTATCATCTATTATATTATGAGTAATAGCCTGAAACTCACAGAAGAATTCATTGGACCATTATAACACACACTGTGCAGGAAATTCTTGTGCGTCTTGGTTGAGTTTATAATTTAATTGATGAGCAATTTAGAGAGGGAAAGATATGCTGTGAAACACAGAGGTGTAGTTTTATATGACTGTGAATACAGGTGTATATATGGAATAGTTCAATATTTAATAATTAATAACTTTAAAATGTCTGTCTTCCAGTCTATATAAATTTATAAAATTTTGAATAGTATCAAATAACTAATGGTTATGGCATTCTCTTATTTTATTTTTCTTAAAGAACTTTATTTTCCTGTAACTTTGTGCCTTGTATTTCTTGCAAGTAAAAGTCCAGATTTAAACTTTTAAACTAAATGTTAGAAAAATTTCAGGGATTCACATGCTCAACTTTCATTTTTATTCTGCCATTGAAAATACAGAAAAAAAATTGTTAATTTGCTGAAAAACGTGTGGGGTGCTTTTAGTGTGTTTCAAGTGTTCAGAAATTTTAGAACTCTCTCTTCCTTTAAATAGAGCTGAATGCATTGTCATGTCCAGCGCTGAGAAGCAGCATTATAAGGCAAATCTTTTTGTACTTGTAAACAAGCTTCCATATGCAAGTACTTTTAAAGTGTTTTTAAAATTGTGCTACATCTGTGTCTGATGTTAAAAGCATGAAAAAACCAGCCAAAAAACAAGCCCTCCTAATGGCCTCAAACTGCAGAACATGTGTACATATTCAAAACTGCCTATCTTTAATTTAAATAGCAAACATAAAACATAAATGCTTTCCTAAGCTTTCTCCATGAGCTTTACTGTTTTGTAGACCTTCTCTGCCAAACTTCCTTGTTCTTGCTCACAGTTTTGTTGTCTGGGCAGAGACAGTCGTTCCCTTCCCTTGCTCTGACCAGAGCTGTTTTGATGTCACCTCATGTGCAGGGTGACCTAGCAAAATACTGGAGCCTCTTGCTGCAGAACCTGGAGCATGCAGTGCCCCATGCCTCGGCACCTTGGTCAATGGCCCTGGCCAGGCATGGCACAGGTGGGCTGTGGAGGAGCCCTGGCACTGCAGAGAGAACCACTCTTTACAGCCCTTTACAGCCTCCTGACTGTGGGGCAAAAATTTAGATCTGTAAAAAAAAAAAATTTAGAGCTGTAGAAGCAGCTCAGGTGGGGGGGACCTGCTGCTGTGGTCTGTGAGCAGGGTCTGCCAAACGCCTTTGGAGAGCAGGCTGACCTCATTTCCTACAGGAGGCTGGGCAGCAGAAACCATGGCCTGGCATTCAGATTGAGTGCTGGTAGGTCTGTGCAAGGTATGTGACATTGAGAATGGACTGGCGCTGAATTTGTGGCAGGGTGGCAGAAGCTGTTATGGCCCAGCAGCCGAGTACTGGTAAATTAAGCCAGTGGCAGGCAGAGAGAGACTAGATCAGCAGAGGCATACTGGTTTAAAGCTTAAATTTAAGCGAATAAGGTTCATCAAAAAAGAAACCTAATAAACTAATTTTTAATCTTTTTACCTAATAATATTTAGAAATAGTATATTCTGTGTAAGGAAATTTTGGTGTCATTTTAGGAGACAGTGAGGCTTCTTATGTTTTTAAGATAGAGGTTAAAACACATTAATGAAGTTATGTATATGTGGGTACCACCTTGTGCAGATATTATGAAGCTACACTAAATTTTGCCTTGGCAGTTTAGTTTTCCCCAAAAAACTTAATGTAGTGTATTTTAAGGGGATTTAAGTCAAAGTCAACAGAATTTTTATGTCATAATTTTGCAGCAAGTTGTGATTTTTATAGATTGGTGAGATTCAGCATGTTAAGTGGAAATTTATCCATCACTGGAAACTATGTGAAAATGAGTTTTACTTGTTGTTTGGATTAAAATTGATTATCTTCTTATTTCTGACTTACTGACTTATTTAAAATATAGGAATAAAAATTACTAGGTTATATAACAGTAGTTAAATCTTGACAATAGTTTTGTAGGAAACAGACCATGTAAATGCAAAATCAGAATAGTGTGTTTTCCTAAAGTGGTACCATATGTTAGTTGATTAACAAATTGTAGGGTTATTAGAAGATCTTGGCTGGTGATAAGAAGGAGCATCTGTTTTCTACATCTTTTATCTAATATGTGTAAAGACTTTGCCAAGTCAAGTTTAAGTGTTGGGTTTTTTGTTTTGTTCTGTTGTTTGTTTGTTTGGGGTTTTTGCAGGGCTACATCAGCTATATATTACTTAAGTATCTTTCTTTCCACAGGC
Organism: Phainopepla nitens; assembly: GCA_013400175.1. Lineage (NCBI taxonomy): Eukaryota > Metazoa > Chordata > Aves > Passeriformes > Bombycillidae > Phainopepla > Phainopepla nitens. Next base: position 398,705 of record VXBQ01012965.1, on the reverse strand, counting down.
ATTGTTGGGATTTAAATCTAATACCATGCCTGTGAAGAATGTTTGGTAACATTCAGAAGTAATGCTCGATATCCCATGTGCCGGTATTTTATAAAATTAGTTCAAAATTCTGCCAGCATCACAGCTTGTATTTAGTCTAAAACTTTATGTTTTGTTTTGTTTTATCTTCAACCAGACATCAACTCCAATAACTAAAGAGCAATTATAAAAGTTTAGTTTCCTTTCAGAATTTAGCAGTTTACAATGATGGCATTGCAGTGTGCCTGCATCATCGTGTAACTACAAAAACAATGTCATGAGTTTTACAGAGTAAAAGATACCTCTGCTTATAACCTATTCTGAGATCTTACATAGAGTTTTAAGTGGTTAATCAATCTTATGACACTGGCTTGGAGCAGAATCTTTTGAGGTCTAGCCAGTTTTCAGACCGTAGGGAGAGCCAACAGCCTGAAGCTTCACCCTGAAAACAAATGAGGTCTTAGAAGAAGACTGAACATTTTAAGTTCTTTCAGGACTCTCAAAGAGAACTTCTCTGCTCAAAGAGAACTGCTTTTCTGTGTTCAAAATTTGTTTGTGGTTTCCAAAGCAGCATCTAAGAATAGTTTTAACTTTTCTTATCCAGGCCTGGTGAAGTTTCTGGACTTTCATATGGGGATCTTGCCAGTCACAGCGAGCCCGTAGGACATGCTTTCACATGTTCTTCTTTTGGGACTCATTGTGTTTCACTGAGGATGAGAGACAAATAAAAGTTTAAAAAGAACTTTTTTTAAAAAAAAAAGTGGTTTGCACGTCATGAGTGCCTCTATTGTCAAAGTCTGATTTTTCTGTTCATCTGAATTCCCCATAATTTCATTAGAAGGGTGTAATTTGAAGCTGTGAAGGAAGTTTTGAAACAGACAATGGGTGGAGATCAAGCTATTTTCTCTAAGCTCTGGGACTTTCCATGGTGGGAAACTGTTTAGTTTTGCAAAAATTGCCTGTATTTCATTGGCAGGACATTGAGCACAGTTGGGTCATGACCACAGAGAGAAAAGCATGGACAAGGCTTAAGATGACATATCAAGGCAGGAAGTGAATTCCCTCTCCTGCTGCTGGGCTGTGTGTTTTAGGGGACAGCAGCTTCAACACCTGCAGGAGGTGGATGCTCTCTTTCCCTACTGGTGGTGATTGTGCTGGTGCTGAACAGCTTTCAGCAGCTGTAATCCCCCGGGCCAGCTCTCGGCCTCTCAGCAGCCCAACTGCCTACCCTGTGCAGCTACCAACAGCTTCAAAAACACAGCCTTTTAACTATGCCTTTGTCTATAAATAGCTTTTCTTCCTGTGTTTCTCCGGGGGGGGGGGGGGGGGGCTGTTAGATGAAGTAAAGTAAGGTATGTTGTCAGCAAAATATGCTGAAGTGAGGAGCCAAGAGGTGAGAGAAGCAGCAGCTGAGCAGGCAGTCGCAGGGTGTGCTTGGTGAGAGAGGTGTTACCTCTCTGTGTGGTGCCACATGCTGCACAGACCTGAGATCCCCACACAGCTCAGCGCAGCTCGGGGTGCGTGCTGCAGTGTGTCTACATGGATTGGGGTCAAAGGGGAAAAGGAAGCGCTGTTTGCAACTTCTCTGGCACAGCCACAGCCACCACTCATGAAGTGTTACTGATAGAAGTTTTAAGAGCAGGCTTCATGCTTCGGTTTTCAAAGGCTGGACAGGAATCATGCAACAGCTCCATCTGGTATGAGATTGCAAACAGAACTGTAGTGTAAGGAAAAGACAGACCGTCCTCAGCCTTGTAAAACAGCATTTTATGGTAGTGAGAGTCTCCTCAGAATATGATCTGGGTTGGATTGTTCTGTTTCAAGGGAGAAGTGTTTAAGAAACTGATTGTCTAGTCTGCTGGCAGCAAAACAGTATGACAAAAAGTGTTGGGCAAAAATAGAAGTAGCAAAGTCTTCATACAGAGAATCTGGAACATGAGCCTAAAATTTAGAATTAAATGTCTGCTTGGCTCTTGAGGAAAACAGTCTACATGGGAATCACTCACTGTCTAAAATATTGTGAAAATGTTAGAAAGAGTATGAGGAGATGTTTCCATGTATAGAGAGTACATGTTTTTCCAAATAAAAGAATTAATTTTATTTTATTCTCAGAAGTATTTAAGAAAGTGTCATGCCATCCAAAAAGCTGTATGTGCAGATGTTTTCAAGTGATCACCACAACCTCCACTGGAGAGTTGCCCACTGAACAGTAAATGGTCTGCTCTGCTGCATGCAAGAGTCAGGTCCTGTAACATTGGCTCTGTATGTGCTGGGCATTTAGTCTAATGTGTATGCTGCTGCGCAGTCATGGAGAGGTGTCTGAGGAGACTAATTCACCCCATCCTAAAATAGGGGTGCAATGAATTTCCTTCAGCAGTTCCTCTTTCACCTCTGTGGTTACTAAGTGGATACTAGGTGGATATTTGCTTGTATTTTGGATAGCTAAGTGAGGTGTGGCAGGTTGGCTTCCCTTCAAAAGAAGGAAGGAATGGGATTTGTTGGTGCTATCTAAGGAGAAGTCCCATCAGCTGGAAAAGAGCACTCTTATTTTTTGTCATTTGCTGTGCCAATATTGCAGATGGGTGTGAAACATCTCTAGAACAACAGATGCATCTGCCAGCCTGCAGCCACCTTTGCAGGGTCATGTGCAGAGCCCTGGCCTCCAGCAGAGGAGAGATTTGGCTGCTCTGCACAAACCGCAGTATCCAAAGGTTGCTTGTGCAGAGTGTTACAAACAGTGTGTATGCCACATCCATGAAGATTTTGGTTTTTTTTTTAATTACTTCAGATTTTCTGGGCCAGGAGTTACTGAGATACAGCACTGTATATCATATGTACATCACTTGAGAAACAGAATTTAATCAAACAGCATTTAATCACACAAATAAAATGTTTACAGAGTCTGCTGCGACAATCCCCAGGAGCTCCCTTTTACAGCAGTAGCTCCAAGTGCATTACTCTCCTCACCACTCTGATATGTCTCTGCAGTTAACACACAAGTATGTAACCTCAGGTGTGAAACTGCCATTGCTTTTCTGTGTGTTTGATAATTCTGTAAGAGGTGCCTTCTAAAGTACGCAAAAATCTAATGAGATTTTGGATAGGTCTCTTTCAAGTCAGCCAGTCATAACATTCCTTGAGAAATTACAAGTAAAAAGTTTCTTATTGTGCATCATTGCTTAATAAAAGGTGTATTATTCTTTGTCCTTGAAAAATGTCTCCTGACTGAAAAAAAAAAAAAATTCTTGTTTCCTTGGACTGAGAAAGGATATCAAAGAGGAAATAGTCAAAGCAAATCTCCAAGGAACTACAGGAACAAAAGCATATGATGCCTTCCTGGCAAGGTTGTGTGCAGGAGTGTGAGCAGATATTCAGATTTTGTGCTTCTAAACAAGCCAATTACCAATCACCTACCAGGTCCTAGTGCTGCTTTGTGGAGTACTGTGTGCTGATCTGTCACACACTAGGTCCCATATCCCAGAGGAATGGGTAAGGACACAGGAGGCTTGGTGCTACACTGTGCTTCAGTCTAAGTCAGGGCACCTAAAGTCCTCCAGAGTGGCTTCTCAGTTGAAGGGAATTGATCAGGAGAAAAGATGATCTCAGCCCCCCACAGCCATACAGATCCCTTGTTCAAAAGGTTTAAGAGTGTTCTGACACTTGATGGTATCCAGGGCCTTGGATGCTGATGCCATGTAAGATTTGCCCTGCATTGTCTCTCACCTCTGTGGAATAGCTGAGGCACTGCAAATTCATTCTCTAGCTTCCACTGCACTAGTTTTCCTGTGTAGACAATTTTCTGCAACAGACGAGACGTGACTTAATGTATTGTATGCCATTCATTTTCGCCCTTATCCTCTCTTCAGGTGGAGATTTCAGTGAGAGTCTCACCACAGAGCAGAGTGTTTTGATTAGGCCTAGGGTTGCTATTTTTCTCTTGTAATGTGCTTCTATTTATTTATGTTTAGCACGTATTACAAAGTGTTGCTGTCAACATTAAGGCTTCTTGTACCTTGTCAAGTGTAAGAGCAGTTGTACCAGGACCAACAACCTGTCTTGAATGGTGATTGTTACCTAAAGAAGGATGTGGGATCAAGGAAAGAATTTAATCATAATTTTGGAATATCCTGCCAGCTCCCAGAAATACGGAATTAAAAGATTACTTGGGGGAAACCAAGGATTATGTCCTTTTTCTTAATAATGCTCAATGGATTTTTTTTCCCCATTAACTCGTTTATTATTTTTTTAAACTCCCCTTAACTCGGTAACTGCAATGTCCTACAGCAGGAAGTTTCCCACCTTACTAGCATTTCCATAATGCTCAGTGAAATTAATATTCACATCTATGTAGTTTTCAATCATTAGCTTACTTCTTTCATGTAATGATTCTACAGTCTGTATTGAGAGAGACAATGACCAGTCTTTTTCCATTGAACTTCTATCACTCATGTTTATAGACTTCAAACAGATGTTTGAGTCATCTGTTTTTGTAATGGAGAGTCCTACATAATTCAGTAGTTCCTTATAGAGAAACTCTTCTATAACTTTGATGATACATACTGCCTTTTTCTTGACATTTCTATTGTATCTTTTTTGACCTGGAGTAAATTAAAATTGCACGCAATATTCAAAATGTGAGTAGACTGTGGATTTGTTCAGTAGCATAATGGTATCGTCTGCCTTGTTTGCTATTCTTTTCCTATCACCTTCTAACATCTATTTGGTCTTTTAATCACTAATGAGCACTGAGCTGAAATTTTCAAAAAACTGTTATAACCTCAAACTCTCTTTCTGAGCAGTGATAGTTTGTTCAATGTCAATGTGCATTGCTTTACATTTGTCTACAGGGGATTTCATCTGTCAATTTACTGCCTAGTCAGTGAATCTTAAGAAGTCTCTTCCTTGTAACCAGCCCTTGTCTTCCCTGAATATCAGAATATACTCAGTAAACTCTGCCACCTCACTTAAACCCTCTAGTTTAGCACACTAATGTAGAGAGCTGCCTGAACCAGCAGGTTTGTGTGATTGATAATCTACATCTCCAGGGAAATTTGGCTTTTGTTCCTACACGGTTTTTCCTATCTTTATTCAGTTTTTTATCAATGAGAAGATCTCCTCTCTTTGTTTCTTTACCGAGGGATGTCGCTACCTGCCCTCTGGAAATCCAAGAGAGCCATGTCTGCTGGCAGTCACAGATCTGTTCTCTCACTGGGTTAAGAAATGGCAGCAGTTCTTGCTTCTGCATTCCTTGACTCATATGATCTTGTTTTTCAGGTTCTCTCTGCAATACTAAATTGCTAATTTCACAGTACCACATTTGAAGGTTGCTACTTGCTTAACACATTGTCCACATGGAACCTGTCAAGAGCCCTATTGGAGAGTGACATATGCTGCTTTCTGAAGGTGGGGAAGTGTTACTGGTTCTTATTTTAGCTCCATCAGCAAAAGGAAATTACAAACGATAATGCCTCCGTGGCTAAATTTGTGGTTTATTGAAACGGTGGCAGAGCCCACAAGATGAGGAGAGAAAATAATGTCTGATTTTAAATTTCAGCTGTTGGCTGCAGCTGCAGCTTTCAGAAAGCTTTTCAGCCTGGTTCCTGTCCCATTTTCTCCTAGCTTCCTTTTATTGCAAAGGGAAGCTGAATTGCAACATTGAACACTCCATGACTTAGGTTTTTCAGTACGCAAACGACTTCAACTTTAACTGGCATGGCTATCAGCATAGGTATTATCAGAACTACACTGTTTAGGAAGGGGATGGGGAAAAAAATTTAATTCAGTTTTTAAACATTGAATGTGTAGTGATCCAAGGGATGTTTTTAATAAATAAGAGAATTGTTTGAATTTTCTGCAAGGCGCTGGGTTTTTCTGTTAATGTTTAATTGGGATGTCTCTCCCTCAATGAAATAATAGCATCAGAATTCACAGTTACTTACATATTGAATAAAGCCACTGTGTTCTTGCAACTGGTGACAATTACTTCAAAATGGAGGGGAATTGGTCTTTAACCTGATAAAAACTTCTCTGTAGATTGCAGTCCCATGCTGATGAAGACAGCTGAGGAACTGGAAACATGTTACCTTTCCACGAGCAGGGCTTTATTCCTTTCTTGGAAGCTCCCGAGATATACATGGCACTGTGAAGTAAAGGTATTTAGTGATGATTTGCAAAACACTACCACAGTCTTAATGTCTGTGACTAAAATCAAATACAGTCCATGTTAGAAAAGGACCCAAGAAGCCTGGGATAGCCTTGTCCTTGAGAGGACTTTTTATTTCTCAGACTCTTAAGTCAGAAGACCACCCAGTCTTTTCCTTGATGGGTGGGGAAAACAAACAAATTACCTTCTTTGATGGTTGGGAAAAGAAAGTGATTGATAATTACTGCCTGCAGCATTTTACCCCTAACTGTGGTATTCAGCCTGTGTTTTCTGGCTGAGTTTAGGCACTTCAGAAGACAGTGCGAAAGAGCAGACTAAAAGCATTAGGTGAATACTACTCATGGGCTGCAAATGGGAAGTCATCCTTCACTTACTCCTTCGCCCTCTTCCAAGGGTTACTCTCTGTTGTGAGAGAGGACTTCCAGGAGCTTGTAAGACTGAAATAGAGGCATGGAAATAAGATTGTATCTTGTCTCAAAGATATCTTGGTGCTTCTTCTAGCACTTTGCCCAGAATATCCTCCAGCTGGTGAAAGGATTTAAATATCGTTCCAGCTGCAGTCTTGAAGTGTTATCTTTTAATGGCAGTTCTAGAGCATAAAAGCAAAAGAGGGGTGAGAAAAAGCAGGAATTTATTACTGGACCTTATTATATTAATTAAGAAAGATTAAAGCAGTAGTATGAAAAACATAAGTAAAATTGAACAAATTACAGAGTTACGTTTTGCAAATGAATCTTGGAAATCAGACTATTGTAGTATTTACATATGCAGTAAAAGCTGTCTATGTTGCCAATTAATATTTAACAGCCTTTTCTTCTGGACTGAGGAAAATCTGTCATTGTCATTACTTACTGCCTGTTCCCTACCCTGCACTGTGCTGCATGTAAAGCCATATGCTGTGTTATGAGACATATTTGTATATCTCAGTGCAGACTTGCAGTTTGTAAAGGGACATACCTAACGCCACTTTATGTTGTCAGTGGAGTAATCTTGTGGTTTGAAAAGTTTTTGTCAGAATACAGACCAGTTGGAATTAAATTGTCTTGGGTTATGTATTTATTCATGAGAGAGAGACAGAGACTCTACTGCTGAAAAAGCTTAAACCTTTTATGACACCTTCCTATGCTGACGTTGCTTATTCTTGTCTTCACCTCAGGCAGTTCTATATGCTTCTTGTGGCCTGATGAGACAGAGCTTTGTTACTTTTTCTCCCTTTTTATTTTCTTGCACAGGAGCAGCAGACTTCCCCTTGTAGGAGGAATAAGAGATGACGTGAGTCATGACACTGCTTCTCACTTGCTGTTTGGACATTTTACTCTTGCAAAAACCTGAAACATTCTTTCCCTTTTTTGGAAAGAGGTTGCTGTGGCCACAATCTCCTGGCCTGGCTGGGCAGAGTGCCCCAGCCTCAGGTCCCTCTTTCCTGGGGGGTCTGTGCTGTCATGCAGCATCCAGCTGCACCAGTGTTTTCAGAGGTAAATTTAGGTCATATACCCTTTTCTTACTGTTAGTACATTTAGTTCAGAAGAATGGGCTCTGGCAATCCCACTAGCTGTACTGCAAGGAGAAGATGAGAATATGGGAAAGAAAGTAAAAAGCGGCAAAGGCTTGTTTTCCAAGGAGAAAACCAAGACAGAAGGATAATGCAAGTCTTATGGAGCTCAGCTGATGTGAGTGAGTGAGTGAGTGAGTGAGTGAGTGAGTGAGTGAGGAGGCTGTGAGATGGTTTTCCTACCTACCACACATCCTACAGCACTGGTGGGTCTGGCTGACAAAGGGGAATAAAACTGATCCTTGGAAACTGCAGTTAAGGCAACTTTGCCATGAAGAAATAGGATGCAATTTCGTAGCTCTGAGGGTAATTATACATGAGTTAGTTAACTGTAACATAGTCTGTGAAATGAGAACAGGTATATTTGCAAAGTCATTTGAGCCTAGGCAGCAAGAAAGCCTGTATTTACTGGGTGGTTGCTGCAGGGTGGAGGATTGTGGCAGTCCTGCTGCTGCTGGATACAGTATGCCCGAGTCAGCAGCTCCATCAGCCATGTCCTGCCTGCTGAAACACCCTCAAATAACAGCAGTGCAGCTCTGTATTCAAGGCAGTGATTATAATCAGCTGTTGTGCTTGCACCTTTCAGCAGATAATGTGCAATGCTCCACAGGATTTGTTTCCTTCCATGTACATCAGAATAGGTATGTTTTGGGGTGCTTTTCCTTTTAGGTATTTTTCTCATGCATAAAAGACGGACTGTGCTGGAGACAGTGACTGGATGTGTGCATCACATCTGTGGTTAGGATGGTTTGGAGGTTTTTTAAGGTGGATGTCTCATGTGTGACATTAAAGGCAGAGGAGAGAATCTTTGCTCATGGTTAAGTTCCCTCAGACCGGTGCTTGATGTCCTTCACTTTCTCATGCTGATCATCTGAGTAGATCTCATTGCATGTGTGCTGTGATTTTAAACAAATGCTAGTGCAGATGCAGCACGGATGTCCTGAGATCAGTAATGTCTTCTTCATCTCATTTAAGCTTTCAGCCTTTGTGTGAAGATCCCACATCAAATGTAATGGCTTGTGATAGATGAGAAATCAGACAAGGTAATCAAATGGTCCCTGTTGCCCTAAAGCTGTGAAACCCTAAATACTGAAGAGTGAATTAGTAAGTGTGCATCCCAGCAGAACAGACTGGGTAGGCCTGAAAAAGAACAGCAGTGCCATTGCTGTCAACTCCAATTGCTTTCTTACTAATCAGCTGTCTTAATAATAGCATGAGCATGGTCTGGGGAGGTCAGAGAGGCACTTTGAAGAAGGGAGATGTACATACGGTTGGAGAGGTCATTGATAGATACATTTACAAGTTGAAAGGTCTACACTAGACATCTGCTCTTACATCTGCCTTCAGAGGCTGGTGCCCTACAAAGGGTAGAAATAAAAGCTCTACATTCCACAACTTGTTGCCATCCTTGCTGGGTAGGAACCAAATCTGCATAGAAACAAAGCTGTAAGAATTTATTCTGCTTGTCTTTATCTCTTTTCAGATATTCAGATTTTCATTTGTTGTATAGTATTGCCTTTGTAGTGGGGACAGGGAGAAACTGTAGTAAAAACAATTTAAAATGTCTAACTCACTAAGTCACAATGGTCCTGACCTCTCACTCATTTTCAGTCCGAGTCTTAGAAAAGAATCTAGTTCTTTCCAGTGACATTGTTGAGAAAAGTCAAATATATGATTTAGTACAGTCCAGAGATGAATAAAATGAATAATGTTTCTAAAAGTGTTATTTTTCAAGAAAGACCATCATCATGAATTATGTGAATGCTGTGGGTTGGCAACACTGGTGCCATTGTGTTATATTTCTAATCATTATTTACTAATTTTTTAATTGAATTTTTTGGTGGTAGAATATTTATCAGAAATGCTGGTTGATAAGTAGGTAGTTATGGTAATCACAGCATAACTTGAACTATTACTTTATTTCTGAACCCAGTCTCCATTGAAGTATACTTTGTATTTCCTGTTAATTCAAGCAATCACCTGACAATTTTATAAACCAAATGTGTACTTGGAAATAAAGGATCTCTCATATTATTTCAAAATATAATTGTACTTTGTGTAGAGCAGCTTCTGATATTTTTGATCACTAAAGCATGTTGCCTCATAAATTTACAACCAGATCCTGCAGATGTCCATGAAACCAGCGATAATCAGTGTTTCAAGCAGTAAGTCTATTCTGGCACTGCTAAAAAGTTGGATCAGTTTGAATCCAAATTCAACCAGAGCTCTCTGAGTCAATTCATCCAAAGTGAACTTATCAAAACCAAAATGCTTTATGCTGGGGAGATACAGATTTTGAATGTAGAGCAGATGGACTTTAAAGTGACCTTCCCCTCTCCCTTTTGTCCATCTCCTTCAGAAACAATCCCCTACACTGTTCTTTCCCACCCACATATTGCTTTTCATTCCATTAATCTGTAGTGATTAAAATTTCTGCAATGTAAGGCATATTTTGTTTTCCCAGAGTCATTTGTTTGGTACCTTACAAAAACATGATCATATTTTTCTGTTTCGGACTTTGCAAGCTGATCTCTTTCCTTACCTTCCTGCATGAAAATGTGGTGTGTGAAGGAAGGGCTGTCCAGACTGGTGGGTGTGAGCAGGAGCTGAGGCATGTCAGGGTCCCCAGCTCAAAGGGGCAGTGCAGTCATATCAATATTAGTTTGGTGTGGTGAGATGACAGCAGGAGGACACAAAGGCTGAAATAAGGCGTTCCATTGCACGAGTCAGAAACATAGATCCTGTAATTATGCTCATTTAGCTCTGTTCCATCTTCCCTTGGGTGATGGAAACGGAAGTAATGTTACAGTGTATCTACTGTTAGCTTTGTTGGGATTGTCCTAAATTAGAGAGGGAGACAAAGTTATTGATGAAAGAACAGAATCACTTCTTTTTTTGTTTTTTTTTTGTTTCCTTACTTGAATGTTAGCACTTCTTTGTGATGACCACAGTTGTTTTTCTCAGCTTGATTTAGGACATGAAAAAGTGTTTATTGCTTTCAGGCCTTTTAATTTATTTAAAATATTAGAGGCAGAGGAAGGAAACAAAGAAAATAAACTTGGAAAACAGAAAATATAACCTATTTAACATGATCTAAGTCCAGGTGTGAGAATTGTGAACTTGAATAAAATGGCTTTTGGAGTGCATGAAGATTGATGTGTTACTTGGAGATGAGCATCTGACAGCCTGGCAATGCCAAGTGACAGGTGATTACAGCCACTTCCCAGTGCTATATTTGAAATGGAATTGGAAGGATGAATATATCTTCTACCTAATATTTCACATTCAGCTTTTTAGTCACTCTCTTGTGTAGTTGTTTTAGTGATTAAGCCTGGCTCTTGGCACCACTGTTAAGTTTCTGAATTTTCTGAAGAGCTGAAACCTGTAGGTCTGACAAGACACAATGAAATTTCTGTTGTGGAGATGAGCAGAAAAACTCATACTCAATTTACTTTTTTGCTTCAGGTGAGTGTTACCATTTCCCTCCTTGGGCTAATTTTCCTCAGGAGTATGAGACTTAACTGAACTGGAATGTACAGAGTATAAATGCTGAAACTTTCCACAGATTTTTTTAACAGGGAAGGTAATTTAATGATAAGTAATCCCTGAAGTCATTTTAGATTGTCATTGCAATTTTTAAAATCAAGTTCAGATGTTTTCCTTTAATTTAAGCACTGAATATTTTAACCACTATGCTTTCATTAAAAATAGGACCCCCTTCATTTAGATCTCTTACTAAGTTGATGAGACCAAATGATCATAGAGCCCCCCTCCATATCTTAATAATCTAGAATTCTTTGTACAATACCTAATCAATAGACAACTAATTTAAAAATGAAGCCTCCTTGCCTCCAGATGTATTTACGCATATTCATATTGATAGATTTCAGAAGTTTTTTCATTTTGCTTGTACAAGCTAGTGGCTGTTATTGTATCTTCTTTGATAATACGCTATCTGAACATAGTCCTATTCTTTTGGAAGTGAGTCTGTTTTAATTTTAAGCACTGAAAGACCACCACCCAGCCTGGCAGTGAAGATGCTGAGGATGAATGAGAACAGAGATGTGCTCAAATAAGCTGCAGCCCTGAAACTGCTCTCTGCTGTCCAAGGAGGAAATCAGAGCTTCATCAGAGTCAGTGCTCTTTCTCTGGAGTTAATTCCTTTCTCCATTTCAAATCTGACTGGTTGGTAAAGAATAGCCCCATGATTCCCCAGAGTACAGAGGGGAGATTTTCTGACACGCTGGAGCATCCTCATGATGCTCCCCTCCTGCCGGGCAGTCCCAAGCCATCTCTGGGCATAAAAAGGCTTGGAAAGGTGCTGTAGTGTGACCCATCTGAGTGCTCATAATTCCTCTCAGGCTTCCGCCTCGCCACTCCAGGTCTAATATTTTTTTCTGGACTACAACAGGTTAAACAGTGTCAGGCTGGTTCCTGTGGAGAGCATTCTTTACGTTCTTCACAGTGGCTACAGTATTTCACATGGACATTGAGACAAGTCTTTAATTGTGCGACACTTCTTATGATTTAACTATTAATAATTAACTTCCCTGATTTTTAGTTCTGAATGATTGCTAGTTCCATGGAGTCATTGTTGTATATTATAGGTTTGACTAATTGAGTGCAGCCAGTATTTGTTAATTGTTCCTCTTACGCACATGCTAAATCCAGAAATGTTGCAGTCGCTCTGGGACATTAATTTTAAACACAATTAAAACATCATAACCTGTTGGCAATTATACTCTGTGCATTGTTTTGAAATTGATGGATCCAGATCTGAGCACAGTAATTAAAAGGAACCACTGTTATTGTTGATCCCACAGATAAACAAACACTGATTTCGTGCTGTGAACTGGTTAATCAAGTTTATTTAACTTGTCGTTAGTGATTCATCCCAGTGACTGTACTGGGGGGTTCTTTACTTGGGTCTAATAATATAATGGTTCTGGCTGTCTCGAGCTGCTAAAGGAGTTTCACTAATTCTCTACATAGACTCCGGTAACATCATAAGGAATGGCATTGTTAGATACACAAATTAAATCCAGCTTGAGACCAAGGAATTTTCCCTTAAAATGAGACATGCTTTGAGGCCTTGCTGTCTCAACTGCTCCTGAACAGCAGCAGAGGTGATTATGTTTCCTGAGCAGTGATAAGATTTTATGGGCAGGCTCGTTGGTTTGGTTAGATTTTGATGATACCAAAGTGTGCCATGTTTAGTCTCTTCCAATACTCTTTAATCCTGTTCGAGAAACTCATAAGGTTGAGTTCTTGTAAGGTGACACTCAGTTTTCAAGTCACAGGTGCGCAACCAAAAAAAGATCTCTCTTAGTCCATCTCTACATTTTGGTGTCCGGTTTGCTCAAGTGCCCCTTTGCAGCACTATCAATACCATTTACTGTCAGTCTCAGCAGTAGGAGCATCTTGCTGTGACCATGAGAGCAGCAGCTCCAGTTTGGCACTGTCCCGAGGGACACCTGGCTGCTCACTGGGACTGGGAAAGTCAAGAGATCAACTCTTGTCTTGTGCTCTTGGCTAGTGAAACTAAAGGTGCTGGCTAAAAGTAGATAGTTAAATTATTATTATTATTGTTGTTGTTGTGGTTGTCGTCGTCATTATTTTAGTCTTAGTCTAATTTTCTAGGTATTTTTCCCCAACATGGATGGAGAGAAAGCCTTCTAAGAGGCTAGAGTGAACTGATTCCGTTCTTATTAAGGCTCTTGGTACAAACACTACTGACCTCCACAGCTAACCCTGGTTTTGTACAAGGCTGAAAAAGTTCCTTCCTTTAGGGCATTTAATGCTTGTATGTTTTGTACTTTCGTTTGTGTTATTTTAGGATAAGATCTTTTTAAATGCCCTTAGTTTCTGAACTCTCAGTTTCTGGGCCCGGCATACAGATAATGTCTTGGTACAGCTTTCATGGTGCTGCTCCAGGCAACCGCGCTGGCTTTCTTTTTCCATCAGAGTTTTCTGAGTTACTTTACATTTCTTGAAGTTAATGGTGTTCAGTGTTCACTTTTCCTGCAAGAACCCTCTCATGATTCCAGCTGGCAGTGAATGTAAATTACAAGAGGCTCATTGCGATTGTCCAGACTTTGGAAAACCTTAGTGTTAAAGGTGCATTCCTTGGTATCACAAAAGAAACATCACATCACATAAGTGGGATGGCTGGCCATGACTTCTCCTCCTAAAACAGTCCACAATCAGAATGAGCAGGAGGAACCCAGGGCCAGTAAAAACACTATTCTAAATAAAATCACACTGTTTTCTTTATAATTGCAGGGCAACTATAGGAGTATTCTGCTGGGAGCACTGTACTGCAGACCTTAAATAGCAGTGCTAATGTTTAAATTGTATTTTCATCTTTTTTCATGTTTTCCATGCCAGATTCCTGGGACTTTTGCCAGGTTCCAAGACCATGCAGGATTAGTTGTTAAAAATGAAAATAAATATTTCTGAAGTGCTAGAGAATATGTATGTCTGATCTAATGAACAATAGTTTTGTTCATTTATCAATTGTTCATTGTAATTTACTGAAATGCCTTTTTTTTTTTTTTTTTTTTTTCNTTTTTTTTTTTTTTGACTGGAAGGGGGAGGATAGGAGCATGAGGTGATCCTCCTTGAGCTTCTGTACTGAATTTATATATACACAAAACATTTCTGTGTTCAATAATCTAAGGAGACAGGATGATATTGCTGCCAGTTCGAGATGTAGAAGGAAACGTAGGGGAATTATCCTAGCCTGTCTGGACTGGGTGGTTGAGAGGTCATTGCAAACAATTTGGCTGATGTTATACTGAAGTCAGAGCTGATGAAAACTTGGAAGATCATATTATGCTAAGTCTATTTAAAAAGATATCCAAGATATAGCTACCTGGTGTTGGAATATGAATTAAGTGAGAAATTGCCTATTTTTATTAATATCTCAGTTATGTTTTGTTCTTAATCTAATTGAGAAGTTGTCTGCCGGTAAACTTTCTGGTCTTGATGCTGTAACTCAACATTAAGTTTGTTCCACCATCTCCGTCCAACTCAGTGTTACGATTTGGATAGACTAAATCAGTCTGATATTCTCTGCTAAATCAACACATGTGGCATCTGTTGGAATCTGTGGGATTTGATCTCATCCTTCTCAGCCACGCTATTTTTTGCCTTGCAGCATGGTAGATCTCTCAATTTTCATGCAGGCTGCTGGCCTCTGATCTGCCAAAAGAGAATTAGTTATATGTTTCTATATGTTTTGCTACTGAGGCTTCGAAACCTCTTAACCCAAGTCCCTGCTTACATATTGCTACCATTCATTTTTATTGGCTTCGCTAAAGCTGAATTCCTGTATCTTGATTTTTCCCCAATTCATTCTCTGAGTGCCTTGAAAGAATCCAACTTAAAACAAAACCTCAAAGACTTTATATAATGAATTACTTTTAAACTAGACGCTAAAAAAAACTGAGGAGCATTTATCAGGAATGTTTGTGGGCTTGG
>VXBQ01012965.1:259890-383483 GCA_013400175.1 Phainopepla nitens | reverse complement strand
GCCGGGCCCGGGGCCGGGGCCGGGGCTGCGCGGGGGCTCCGCGCCGCCTTTCTCCGCCCGAGCCCGGCGCTGACCGTGCGGCCGCCGCGGCTCCGACTTGGAGAGGCGAGCTTGTGCGGTAGGCAGGGACAATGGAGGAGAATGAAAGCCAGAAACTTGAGCTGTGCCTGGCTTGCCCAACAGACAGCAGGCAGACGAGGGGTAAGTAAGCGGCGATATGAGTAAGGCAAAGATGGAGTTACGTTTAAGCATGTCCCTCGTTGCTGCTTTATATAACTGGAGGCAGAATGCATGAAAAAAAAAATAGCATTTTTTTCCTTGTACTAATGGCTCTACTGTGCACATTTCCCTAACAATGGAACTTTGTGAGTTTAACTTTCTCTTTGGAGAGATTTCTGTGTGCCCTCCGAAGCCGGGAGCACGCTGCACGGCTGTCACGGATGCGGGGTCCTGCCGGTGCGAAGCTTGAGGTGGGGAAAGCGTGTCCCCTTCCTTTTAAATGCTCTGCCAGCCTCAGGTACGGCAGAGAAATAGCTCTTCCTTCGTAAAAGTGGGTTTGAGTTCATCTTTACCTCGGGGTGTCTGTTAAAAGAGGGAGATCCACGGCAGATTGTGACAGGGTTAGTTTACTTTGAGTGAAACCACTGGGGTTTGTTTTGGAGCGAAGCCAGCCGGGACTGTCTGAGCGGGGTTTCCACGGCGGCTCCGCCGCTGTGCATTCATACATTCACTGCTGCACTATCTATTTCCTATAAAGTGAACGAAAACTATTTCCCGGAGAATTCTACATGAGCCCTTCCAAGTGGAGCATAGCATTCAGGTAGCCTGACAAACACCTAATCTAATCTCTATCTCTTATAGGTTTGTGGGGCACCTGTGAACATTCCCATTTCCTGCATGTTGTATTCCTCAAAGGCACTTCAGGAAAAGTTGTGTTACTGTGCTTCTGTGCAACAAATAGTGCATGTGGTTTAAAAAAAATCGCACAAGTTTACAAGCATGCAATGCCAACAAATAGTGTATTAGCAATTTAGGAGGAAAAAAAATACTCTTTTCTTTTTTAGTTGTTCGTTCATTAATTGATTCATGCTCTTTTGGAGTACTTTTTAAGTATAATTACTGAGCTTGTGAGTAACTGTGTCTGTTTATGTTTAGTGGGACGGAAATCTTCACTTCAAGAATGTGTCTGACTAAGGGGAAAAAAAAAAAAGCCTTCAGTAACACATTTCTTCTGTAGGGGTTGTATGAAACTGCCTCAGATACATGTGGAGCTAGGAAAACAGAGGGCTGACCAGTCTGATTCTGTGGTTCCCAAAAATGTTGAGTGCTGAAAGCTCATAACCAAATGTAGTAGTTTTGGCTCCCATCCAAAATTTACATTGGAAAGGGAGCTAATTGTAAAGACAGTGAAGTAAATTAGAACGATTCCAAATAATATCACATTTACTGCTAACATAAATGTAACAGAAGTTGGTTTGACTCATGCTGTTAAATCCATATTCTTCTTTAAAATGTTAGTATTGAATGGAGTTCGCTTCAAGGCTCAGTTTCACAGTATCAGCATGGGTCAGGTCCACACTTGTTCCTTTCTGAAAATATTCTGAAAATGTTCTTTTCTCATGTCACCTGAGTTGCAAAACAGGACTATTAAAATCTTCATAGCATTTAAAGTAGTGAAGCAAAGTGACTTTCCTGACCTTTGTAGGTTTCATGGAGGGTGTGATTTAGAGGAATTACATACCAGGACATATCAAAGGACTTTTTTATTTTTCTTTTATTTTTTTTTCCTTCCCTCCGAGCTCACAGCCATTAATCCATCATGATAGTCTTGCTGCTAATCCTAGACATACTGCTTCTACACTGCAGATCTGGGCCTTTACTGTAGTAATGGGTGATGTTGCTGATGTTAAGGAATCTTGGAACTTGTTTTCAGATCAGAGAAGCAAATTAAGTGTAAGAGTTACTCACACCTTTGGATAACCAAATTCCTCCCTGTCAATCAGCAAGTCTTACTTTTAGTTGCCCTCTAGACTTGCTGCTTTATTGAACAGAAGGACCTTCAGCTTTTAGCTTCTGAAAATGAGGGAGGGAGAGAGGGAGACAAGTTTATCTCACACCTCTGTCTTTTCTACTGCCTTCTCTTTGCTCCTTTCCCAAGGAGGGTACTTGCATAATTTATCCTGTTCCTACTCTTAGCACTCATCTGAGAACCATCACATGATGTTTCACACATTTCACAGTTATCTGTGGAGATTGATTTGCTAGGCCTATTATCTTCACTTGGAAGATATGGAAGGTTTACCCACAATGTTATTGAGCAGTCCAAAATCCAGAAAATCTCTCAGTTTTTCCTCCCTATAGCACTGTGGCATACACAGCATCTGTAGAACTGATGTGTCTTGATATCTGCAGGGGAGTTTCAGCAGCCCAGTGCTCAGCTCTGACACTGAAGTCACTTACCCCATCTGTGAAGTGGTCCAGAAGATTTTTTTTAGCAATTAGTAGAGAAAAGACCCATACTGAAATACAACAGATTTTGGTTTGCAAAGAAAGTCATGTGCTGCTGTGTGCTGTAATGATGCAGGATCAGGATCTTGCTGGATGCCCAAGTCAGCTTTCTGGCAAGATGAGAAATCAGTTTGCATAGTTTACATTCCTTTCTTTCCACTGGTATTTATGCAGTGTTTTTCAGATATATAAATGAAAAATACGAGAATTTGTTGGTCTTTTTAAATTTAATACAGTATGAGAAAAGTGTGTTATTTTTGATTCCTTTTCAAGGTTTCACCTAATAACAAACAGTGGTAAAACACTTTGCTTGATATGTCTCTTTATGTGCCAAATAATCAGCTCTTTCTTAAACTATTGAAATGACTGAAGTGCAGAGTAGGGAAAGACTTTGCCTGAGAGAGATTTAGGACCCAAAACACACTCAGAAGTTCTGGGTTGTGCTTGTCAGCATAGGTTTACCTGCCTTCTTGAGGAAGTGCCTGCCATCACTTCAGTGATTGAAACTGCTGCTGTGACTGTACTTTGAGGGCTTATACCAAATTGCTGCACTCAGTCACCCGTGCTCATGCTGACTCCCTCCAGCTCCAAGAAAATCCCTTATTTTATGTCTGTGCCTTTGTTCCAGCAGCCTGAGGGATATAACCTCTAGGCTCTTGGCACAACAAATTAAAGATGGTAAATTCCATCCAGCCCCAGCCCACCTAGTTTCCCTCCCATGTAAAATCCATTGGAATGCCTGTGCAGCTTGCAGAAACCATTTTCACTGAGTGTATACGGAGTAGCCACGATTACTTCCTGCAAGCAAAACTTTCCTGTTTGCCATTTTTCTCAAACAAGCTCAGGTGGCTCATGCTCTGACTTTTCAATAAGCAGAGAGGATAGATGTTTCTTAATTGAGTTGTGCTTGAAGAAGTTGAGGCTGCTGCTAAGAAGGTCTTAGAAGGTGCTGTGAAGATCACAGATGACATTTTGAAGGAGAGTAAGACTTCCCTGTGAACCAGACCTGCTCACAAAGTTGTGTCCAGATCTGTGCTCATCAAACCATGGTGTCACCTGCAGTCTGAGCCCCTGTGCCCACATCTGCTTTCAGTATAGGCTTCCATAAATGCACGCAAGAGGGTATTGTTGAAGATTTTGGAGCCCTTGAACCCTTGGATCCCTAAGGATTTTACAGAAACATGCAAAGTCTTTAAGGACTGTCCAGGGCCACGTTCTGTTCTGGAACTCAAGGAAATTGGTTCCCTATGTGAATTGATGGGATATCCAGCAGCAGCTCCACTGAGCAAGGATTTGCTTTATTACTAGGGCTTGTTGTTCCATGGCATGTGGAAGGCAATTGACAACGCGCACCAGAAAGCTGAGAAATCCTCAGCGTAAAATCCTGAGGCAAGTGGTGTGTCTACCACACACAGTGTCAGAATGACTGACTGAACCATAAAAAGAAGCAAATAGGTGCCTGTTTCCAAACAGCGATGTTGTATAATGGCAGCACGCAGGCGAAACGTTGGGGGGACGATAAAGGGCTCTGAGGAAAAAAGTATCAGACAGAGAGAAATAAGGATTTATTCAAAAAAGGTAGAAGAAGAAGGAGCTCCCTGCTCCTGGGGAGGTGCTGGGAAGGGTTAACAGTCACAGGGGCGTCTGAGTTTGAGTCTGTCTGGTAAAGATGAGGAAAGCCACATCAGGCTTGGAGAGGCCTTTTCAGTACTTCAAGTTTTTGTTAGTTTTTTGGTTTTTTTTTTTTTTTTTTTCTTTGCTGACAAAGGAGTGAGGGATTTTTTCAAAGGTATTAGGTAACAAGGCTCCAGTCTACAATTTTTTGAGCACCAGAGGGTTCATGTTACCGAGTTACCTGAAGATAAGCCAGCACTTACATACCCACAGTGTCTACCTATCTCTTTACAAATGTTGTTGCAGTCTTTGGTCTTAAAGTATATTTTAAAGTAGTAAAATTTATCTGCAGGGCTTTTTTTATTCTTTTTTTAGATCACACAGAACTTGCTTTTATTCTGTTTCTTAAGAAATGGTTTATGGAAAAATGATGTCGAGTTTTCCAGTCCACTGTCCTGAGACATATAAAATCCAAGGGAGATCCATGAAATTTAAAACCAGACCACAGTCACAAATCAGGAAAAGGAGACTCCCAAACCCTCTTATTATTTCCTAGGTGTTTCAGAACATGTTGAAAACACAGTGAAAAAAAAGATTAAGGATTACAAATCTGCTCTGTCAAAGGAATTTTATCAGTTTGTATCCTTAAGGATATGGAGCCATTAAATGTACTGGACCCTATTGCAGAAATCTATTTCTTCTTGTAGAAAGCATCCTGTAGATCTTAAAGGTCAGGGAATAAGGACCCTGTCAGATCTTCTTTTCAAGTCACACAGGTAAAGTTGATATAAAAGGAACATCTACTTTAATAATACTCACTTTTCTGTGAGGCAATACTGCAATTGTGTGATAGAAGTAGATAAGTATGTGCATAGCTTATATAAGGGATTATTTCTGGGCCACTTACTATGATGTGTATATGCCTAATGATGCAGAACATGCCATTGCACACTGCCAGACTTTTAAAAGTACCTAGCTTTCATATCAATCTTTTTTCTCATTTCGCTACTAATATGAATGTTGGTATTAAGTTTTTTATATTAGAAACTATGTTTGGTTTTGGTTTTTGTTTCTTTTCAGACCAGGCAAAACCCAGTTTGCATGTAACATCACTGGACGATGCAGAATGTCTCCGATCTAAAGAGCTCCTTTCAACCCCGAGCAGTCACACTTCTTCTAGTTCAAAGTCCACCCGCAACATCCCTCGAAGACATACAGTAGGTGGCCCTCGCAGTTCCAAAGAGATACTGGGAATGCAAACCTCAGAAATGGACAGGAAGAGAGAGGCTTTTCTTGAGCATCTGAAACAGAAATATCCCCACCATGCCACAGCAATAATGGGACACCAGGAGAGGCTGAGAGATCAGGTAAGGAAGTCAAATTTGTATCATGTCTTTTGTTTAGCAGTCTTTATAAGTCCTACAAAATTGAGTGTTACCTCATTACAAAAGGTGAAAATGTAGCAAAGTATGAAACAAATTTCTGAGTGTGGCCTGTGATTCAGATGTTGCCTTGAAATTCAAAGAAACAAAATTAATCTGTTCAATATTACCTTGGAACTGTTTGTTGAAATTGACATTTCTGAAGAGCTCTTCCTTTTTTTCAGAGCATACACAGAGAAAGGAGTGAAGGTGAGACTCTTGATCTTAGTATATGAGTCTCCATCTACTCTTCACAGCTGAAGGGAAAATACAGAACAGCTGCTAACTTCTGTTACACTTTCAGTATTGGCACCACTGCCTGGGAGAAAAGAAAATACCTGCAGAGTGTGTCTGTGTGCTTTAGCTGGCTCTGTTACCCTTTCATTTGCTTTCTTTTCTATTTTTGAGTTTTGTAATGCAAACAGAACAGACTTACCCATAACTGTCTGCCTCCCCCAGGGAGCTCTGACACCAACATTTGTCTGTCAGCAGCATACCTGAGGGTGTGTGCCTCTGCCTGCAGTTGCTTTCCAGCAGCGAGCAGTGGATGTAGGGTCAGAGGAGAGGTGACACGCTGATGTATCTCTCAGAGCAGGTGCAGGCTGCCGACATGCCGACCTTCTGAATTCAGGGAATGCCATGCAAGGATCTCTTCCTATCTCTGGACTCTGGTTTTGGGTGCAATACCCGAGTTTTATCTGTTCAGACAATCTACCATCTATTCCATAATTAATTTTTTTTCGATCAAGCATCAGAACTTGGTGTCTGGTCTAAAAAATCTTGTGCTCTTTATTCTTGGTTTAAAAAATGATTGACAGAAAGTTCGGGTTTTTTTGTACAAGTACTTGTACTTTTTGTACAAGTTCATTTCCCTTAGTGTTTTATAGGTGTTTCAGCTCTAACAGCAAATTAATTGTAAATAAGGAATAAAAATGAGTTGGAAAAATATTGTACTCTGTTATGGAAGCTCTTAGTGGATTCCAGGCTTCTTTGAAGCTTTGCATACTTGAGAGGCTTTGAAGATCAGACTGTTACTGGTTTGGAAATATTGTAATTTAACTCACCCCTAGAACTTCTCTTTTATAGAGTCTCTAGAGATCCCAGGTGCTATCACTGTTAGAATCCATCTGTATCCAGCTAAAATTGCTGCAAGTCTTCAGCTCTAATGAGGATGATCTATTGCTTATTTTTAAACAGTTTTACTCCTTTCTTTTTAAAATCTTGAGGTTTTTTTCCTCCCTACTTATCTCTTCCATGAACTTTAGTGACTGTGTGGAATGTGCTGGGTGGTGGATAAAGATAGCATACAAATTAAATAAAGGGGGTGGGAGGGGGGCGAAATCCAGAGATTAGATCTTTTGGAGTCATGTAAATATTTAGTTCCAGTGTTGCAGACACTGCAAACCTAGTTTGAACAGCCTACAGCATTACACCCTACACATTTTGTAATTTGAGCCTTTTCTGAAGGCAGTAAATTACAGAAGGAATGCAGTAACTGCTCTTGATATTTGTTTAAAATGTGTCTTCCTTGCTAATTTATTGAGGGTAAAATTCATTCTTCTGCTTCTATTTTTTGGTGATTAGACATATGTATTATATGTGTTGTGTGTAATGAGTTTTTTAACAATTTTAAAACAAAATAACTTTAAAACTACTATTAGAGCATCAAACTGTATTTCTTGGAAGTGGGAAATACTGAAGGCTCCAGCCATTCAGCCTTACTTAAAAAAGTATACACTGAACCAAAACCACATGAAAACATGCAAAAATAAATAAATAATACAAGTTGATTGTAAGAAAGTTGCTTAGTTGGCATGTGATGTATCAACTGTCTGGCTCATCAGATGCAGTAAGACTATGATGATCATAGCATTACAGTTCAGAGGGGGATTTTCTTACCAATTGTGTCTCTGTGTGCACACCCACGTATCAATATTTGGTGTGTGTGTGTTTGTGTGTGTTTATATGTAACTGTATATAGATACACATAGGTATGTGTGTATAAAAAAAAATATATATATATACACACACAGCTGTGTGTGTGTGTGCATGTATGGGTACGTGTAATGTGTGATTTCTTAGCCACTCCATGAATAAGGCTATAGTACAATTTTGTCTTGAAGTGTATGTATGTGTATTTAGCATTCATACTTACTTTTTTTCCACCCTTATATATGTAAGTGTGTAGCAGCGGTATAGAAGACAAACTACATGCACATGTAGTAGGTATTTGTATGTAACAGACACATATATCACAAACAAAATTTGTAAGATGTTTGGGAAGACATGATTTACAATGTCACATTTTAAATTTAAATATCACTATTTATTTTCCAGGTTTCTTTCCAGGTTTCTTTTCTCCCTTCTTACTTCTTCAGCTGCTCCAGTATCTGGAAAGTGGCAACACTGTCCATGGTGGGAATTTCCCCACTGTAGGACACCTATCAAGCTTAGTAGTTAATGCAGCACCATTTTCTAATTTCTCTGAAACGTAAAATACCCCAGTATTTACAGTCAGGAGGTAACCCCTGGTAAAGCATATAATTTCTCTTCCAGGTTGCTCTAAACCCTGTCAGCTCCACAACCAATAGAAAATCAAGACTGGTAATTGTCTGGTTTCTTCTATGTGGACATTCTTCTCTTGTCCATTTTAGCCATCATTATCTGAGTATGGCAAACTGACTACTTGTTTGCAGGAAATAAACATCACGGGAAAAATATTTGATGCTGTCGTATCCTACTGTATCACTTCCACCAGCAATGGCAGCTGAATGTTGTCTGCATCTTCCACTATGCACTAATGGCTTCCTCCAGGCCTCATTTATTCAGATAAATCCCTCCCTGGATGTTCCTCTTGAGGACCCATTTCTGCTCCTGATAATCTGCCACAAATCAGAAGTACAATCACGGCCAGGTAAAATGCCAGCAGGGATTACTGATGGTTAGCTAAAGTGATGACCTGAAACCTCCCAGCTGTGCACACAAATCATTTCTCCTCCAAAGGTTTGTTGCCTTGTTTGTGATATCGTGTTCTGGAAAGGAAAGCTCACAGAGGCAGGGGCCATCTTTATTTGCTCAAGGGGCTTGGGATATTGCAGCAAGGCAAATAGCCTGCAGCTAAGCTGGTCTGTGTTAAACTGGGGCATGACTTTGCAGCAGCCTGGGGAGGTGCAGACACACCTGGTGCGCCCCAGCACAGAAGAATGCAGCTCCCAGTGGCCACAGCTCTGCGACCCACAGTGCAGCAGCTCGCCCTCTCATTGCAGCTTTTCCCCCTTCCCAGATAAGTCCACAGCTGGGCACAAGAGCTCCCTCCACCTGGAAGCCTGTAAAGCCGAGGAACAAATTTTTTTTTTTTTTAGGTAAAGCAAGTTTCTGCAGGAGCTTTAAAAACCTTGCCTCTGCCAAGGCTGTCATTACCTGTGGTAATGAAAGGAAGGTGCTAATGTAATCCCCAGGGACGTTAGAAGAAAAAAAAGAAAACAAGAAGGAAACAGTCTGGGATGTCTTCAGTTTCAGACAGTATGAATCATGTGCTGTGAAGCTCGTGGAAGGACACGGTCACCTGCTTGGGTGAGGTTGATTCTGGTCAGCAGAGAAGGAAAGCAGGAGCAAGTGTAAAAGCTGGGTCTGTAGCTGCAAGCATGTAAAGTAGTTAGCAATTAAGAGGTTAAAATGCTAACCTGGCAATGGGAGGGGGTAATCCCTGCTGTGAACCTGTTTTACAAGTTACCTCTAAAAAAACCTTTCTGAGGGGCAGAGAACAAAAATGAATGTGTAGAAGTTTTTCTGAGCAGGAGCTTGTGAGCCTGGGGTAAGAAAGTGAGCTGTTAGAAGTTTGCCACAGTTTTCTTCAGTTGTTGTTTGACTGGGAAATAGGCTGGGAGGCGTGGAAGGGTCAGGAGCAGCTCTAGTGCTTCAGGCAGTGCTCCATGAAGAAGAAATTTTCTTGGCAAACAAAATTAGATTTCAATCAATTAAAAACAAAACCCAAATCCTTCTGGTTCCTTTGCAGGGCTGATTGCCTAGAAAATGGTGGTTGAGGGTTTTTTGTTATGTTCATTTACATCTGAACGTGACAGGTAACTCTGGCATCTGGGCAGGTGTGGCTAAGGTTACCATGGAGATCCATGATGTCATGCTTGATAGAGCATGTCAAGACAGCTAATCTAACATGTAGATGTTCAAAAAGTCCCATAGGCCAGGGCTAAGCTTTATGCAAATAACAAAGTTACTCAGAAAAAGGGTGAAAGAAAACACGGCTGAGATATGGCGTGCGTTCTACCTGGCAGCTTGAAAGGATTATTACAGACTTCATCATAAATTAAAACTTTTGGAACTAAAAGAAGAGGATTTCAGACCGTCTCTGGCCTCACCTGTGGAATCTCACATTTCGGTAAATAAGCCTCTTTCTGTTTCTGCCCTCGCTGTGAAAAAAATACTTTTGAAATCGTGGAGTTTGCTTCACCATGTTCCTGCTGGCAGCAGGGCTGAGTCAATAAAGCAAGTTTCCTGGCAGGGCATGTTCCCTTTTCTCTTTCGAAAATGAATTCTTTATTGAATGAACTAAGAATTCGGAATTATTTGAAAGGCATTGTAATGTATCATGTTGATTATATGAATCATGCTGCAAAAATTTCCTAGGTAGTGTTTTGGAGGAGAAACTAAGAATGGAGACACTGTATTTATTTGTAGATTACTGCCAGATGTCTCTCCTTTAACTGTGAAAATAGAACCCTAAAATTACAACAGCATTTATTCCGGAATTTGGTATCTCTTAAAACACTGAAGCTTTTTGTTTTTTACATGAATCACAGTATCTAACACAGTATTTAACAGCTGGTTAAACTGACTTTGAGTGTATGTTTTGATATCATAGGTAACGTTTGAGCACTCCTTAACAGATTTTTTTTTCCTTGGGTAAAAGTGCGTTACTAGAGGGTAAACATATTTGGAGGTGAAAATCGAGCAACATAAAGGCTATTGGTACTTTGGGATTTGAGGTATAAACAAAAGGGCATAGTTCCAGTCCCTCTGGAGGGACAGTAGACGCCCCAGGTTCTTAGTTGCAAACGCTTTTGTGCTCGCAACAGCCAGGGCAGATCAAGTAAGCAGCAGTAGGTGAGGGATGGCCCCCCTGGCGCGGCGGGATGCGATAACGGGAAGCGATAACGGGAAGCGGCGGGGGGCTGCGGAGTTCACTTGGTTCAGATCGCTCCGTGCGCGATGGTGACGGGGAGGTCTGCGTGGGAAGGGGTGGGGACAGCGCTCGGGCTTAAAAATGGCAAAAGGGAAAAATGGTGATGTTCTGCCTAAGACTGCTGAGAGATGTAAACTTGAGAGGAACTTTGCTTCCATGTAGATCCTCAGTAGGATTTGGGGAATGAGGGGGTTGCAGAATATGGTAAGCACATTGTCTAATTCCAGGTGAAAAAAAACAGGGTATAAAGGTTTTCTGATATTCTGTGTTGCTTGATTAGGCAAGGTTAAATAAACATTTTTTGGAATGTGTGGTGACTTTTAAAGTGAAAGAATTGAAAGCACTACAAGTGAAAAAATTACTTTAAAAAACTGATTTGATTTTTTTTTTTTTAGTCACAACTCTTTTACACCCAGTTATATCTTGAAACTGAGTTATTAATGGGGATTTTTTAGAATTCATTTCAATTGAACCTTTCCCCCTGAGTCTGAGTGTTAGTTATTTAGTGCTTGCATATGTAAAAATAACAATGTGTAAAATGAGCTATTTTGTCTTCATTGCGCTGTTGCTGGTTGATGCCACGGAATCTGGTAGTGAGAAGTTGATTTAGTGTTAATACTGCATGAACATGTCTTTGGTCTGGACAAGTTAAAAAACAGAGTTAAAAATTACATTCAGTTTTAAAATGTGAAGAATGTGATTTTAATCTGGATATGCTGCAGATTTTTCTACTTGGGAACATCCATTTCACTGAATTGCCACTTGGTTCACATACTGCTGTATGTAACACCAAAAAATGCCTATTTGTATCTGAGAAATCAGTGTCATACAGCCAGAACTTACTGTTATGTTGGCATGGGCTGTAGGTATTTGTGCGGGGGAAAGTGAAGTTTCAGAAGTTGTTTGAGGAGATTTCTGTGAGTTCCTGCCTCCCCTCCACCAATGG
This sequence comes from Phainopepla nitens, assembly GCA_013400175.1. NCBI lineage: Eukaryota > Metazoa > Chordata > Aves > Passeriformes > Bombycillidae > Phainopepla > Phainopepla nitens. The sequence continues at coordinate 371,794 of VXBQ01012965.1, read as the reverse complement.
GCACTGCTTCCCTGCCCGAGTGAGACAGCAGTTCCCCGTTGTCCCTGGGCAGTCTGTGTGACCAGCAGGGCACGCTGAGGAAGGGGACCCTCCCCTGTGTCCACACGTGTCCCCTGTCTCAGGCGCATCTGCTGCAACAATTTATTGCTGTCCTGGGCAGCTCTAAGTTAAGGGCAACTGCTCGTGTTTTACACTGTTACAGGCACCTAAGGGAAGCTATGAAACTGAACGTATGCAACATGATTACGAGGTTAAATCTCTGCTGGATTCCAAGCCCTTAGCTTTTGTTTATGGAAGGCCATGAGATGACATGTCCATTTGTTTTGAGTTGAAACATGCTCTTTAGCCTCCAGATAATGCTGTGATTGCAAGATATTTATAAATAGCTTGATAGATAAATGAACAAAAAGCTGGTTCATTAACAAAGTAAAGTGGATTTACTTTGTATTCACTCAAAGTGAAAATGCTGAGGAAGAAGAATATTCCTAATAGTGTCTCAGTGGAGAGTCTTTCAGTTTTACCCTCTAGTTTATAAAAGCACGGCAACCTATTAAGGTGCACATTAAACTACTAGCCCTAAGGTATCTCTGAGAGTAAATGAAGTTTAACTAGATTGTTAATACTTGCTTTGATAAATATAAGTTTCTTTATTTATACCTATCAGTTAAAAATAATTTGAAAAGATTTAAAAAAAAAAAAAGGCAAACAAAGCAAAGCTGCACAAAGGCCAATAAAGCAATTCCTTTTCTTTTTCCTTCCCTCCCCCATGCAAACCACACACCAGCGCAGTTACTTTGCCCCAACAGGATTAGTAACTTTTCTTCTGTGGCAACGCCTCTGCATTTTAAATAGTGTGTATTGTTTGTAACTCAGAAATCCCAGGTAGTTGTTTGTACTTACCTTTGTTCATGTGAATTTTGTGCATATATTTTTCTAATCTAATTTTATGACAAGCAAAAGTATTTTTAGAATGCTTTGTGTTCAGTTGACTGAGTAAATGCCAGCAGTAATCCTGTTCCAGTACCTATTGTTAAATCCAGTAAAGAATCTAGGACTTTGGTATCCCTTAAAGCATATTTCAGGCAACTGCCTTCAAAAGTGTTGCCCATGGAAACCTCTCCCAGTTATTGTACACACCTGAGATTCTTTAGGTTTCAAAAACTTTGCTTTTGTGGCCCAAAATGTCCTGAGGCATTTATAGGTGGGTTTTTGCGCATACTCTGTTTAGCCCTCGTTCTTTCTGGGTTGCCTCTGTTGATGACTACCAAAAGCTGCCCCGAAACAGCCAGCAGGGCCCTGCCTAGGGGATGGGCTCAGTGCAGCACGGGCTCCTGCAGCAGTGGTGGGGAGGAGTGTCTGCACAAAGGATGCTTTGCCACTGCTTCCTCTTCCAACTCTGCTTTCAAACCAAAGCACCTCCAGTTGTTTCCTGCCCAGCTCAGGGATGAACAGCATGAGGCATCCTCAAGATGCCATTCTAGGTGGGGCTTGTCAGCGATCCCAAAATCAAAAAATTAATTTCAAGCCCTTTATTTACTTAAGAGAGCACAATGAGTTTGTGACAGAAGTGATAATGAAGGCCTGCAAGCTCTGGTCTACAGACACTTTTGGCCACGCTGGTTTGGAGCAGGCGTTCTCACTTGGCCATAGCTCTGGACATGTACTACAGCAGGTGTGAGGAGCGCTTGTCTGGCAGATGATCACAGCCAGGCAGAGGTGTTTGGTGAGGGCTTAGGGTTGTGCTGGTGGCAGTGCTGAGGTTACTGCATAACTTCCCTGGCCATTGGTCAAGGCTCCCTCTGTAACCTGTGATTAGCCTCAGAACTGGTGAATTTGCTATGTCCAAAAACCATTTCCCTGCAAATGGTTGTGAATATGCTTGGGTTGTTCTTGTTGCCGCTGAATAGTCCCGTAAGCTTCTCACTGGGAAGCACTTTTGTACTATTTGTACATTGTGGGTTGGGATGAGAACACATATTTATGTCAGTCATTAGTAAAGTAAATTCACCTCTGGACTATTGCTGCTGCTTTACAGCATTTTTCAGTTGATTCTGTAGCAAAGGCAGATTGCACTGAAGTCACCTGATTAACTGGTTTGGTTTAACCATAATCACTGGGATTTAAATGTCTTTTCTGGGCTCAAATAGGAGAACAAGAGTAAATAAGACAAACTAATTACTTAGGTACATATATTCCAATTTCCTTTCTCTTCAAGTCAGTTAGTACATCAGGAAGAACAGTGCTATTGTTAAAATTGGGGCTAACACCTGTGACTCTGACAGCTGCTCCTGAGATGTGTGTTTTTAACATTCACCCAGTCATGGTAATTGTGCCAGTTCAGTAAGTTCAGTATCTGCGGTATCAAGTTTTGCTTCTTGACGTAGCAAGTCAATGCAGGGACTTCTGATTGGTCAAGACGCTTTGAAGAGTCCTCTTTTGGTCTTGTGGATTTTTTTTCTCCCAGTTAGTACCTTTTGTGCATTCTGTGTGGCCTCTTGTGCAGGAGCGTGTAGTGATTCCAGTTATTCACTAGGAGATTGCTGCCTTAGTAAGCACTGAGCAGTGTCAGTTGTTTCAGTTTAGGAAAGATTTTCATTGGCTGATCAATACACTGCCATAGGTATACTTCACTTTTTTTTAAAAAAAGTCTAAAATTCAAGTGAAGGAAGAGAGAAGCTATTCTCTTATGTTGTTTTTGGATTACAAAATCCAAAAGACCAGTAATATGTTTTTCACCATGAGTTCTGTCTCTTAAGGGCAATTTCTTAACACCTGTCAGGTGGTGGATGTGGGATTATCAACTGTCATGTATGTTCTGATCTTTAGTAGTTACAGATTATTTTGTCCCACATCTTCAGATTTATCTTCCAAAATTATCTTCTTGCTAGTCGTAAGACTGGATCTTCCTGATACCTACATGAATGTCCAGTTCTGTTTTGTATTGCTGAATTCTTGACCATGTTAATGTCTCATGACTGAAAATTCCAGGGCTCAATTAAGTTTTAAGACTATTTCAGCTTCTAGGGGTTTCTTACACATTTTTCACACATACCCTTAATAAACTATCTTCATTGCAATTATTTTATTCAAATGAGAAAAACTAGTTGTACTTCAGTTTCAATTGAAGCTAAATATTTCTTCAGTCTTGAGGGAGATATCTGTCCTTCAAGAAAGGAGGAAGGCTGCCAGAGGAAAATGTAAATAGTGGAAAAACAGAGTTAAAAGGGTATATATTTTTTTTATTTGAAAGAAGTTGATTCTGATTTTAAATCTTACATGATACGTTCATTTCAAATACACTTCCTGCCAGATGAACAAGCAAAGACTTTTCCAGTTTGCACCTATATTGTGGGTATGTGGGTGTCTAAAGTCTGGAAACAGACCTGCTGTCAATGTTTATGTATGAGTTTTGGGCATTCTTCCACTATGCTTTGAAAGCATAATTTTAGCTGGGTTTATTAATTTGTAGCCCTATTTTTAGTAACACAAAATACTAGACATCAGACTATTGTAATTAGTAGCAAACTACTCACAGAAGGAACAAATATTTGACTTTGATTAGAATAAGTAAAAAGAAATGTCACTTATTTCCCATTGGCTGAACAAATAAACCATTGCATGACATTGGTTGGTGGATTTAAATGAGAGTAAATACTGTTTGGAAGGAAGAATTATTTCTTAGGATAATATAAAAAAAAAAATTTAAAGTACACGTGTAACATAAATGCTTCCATTTAAAAAGTGCACCCAAAAAATTAGAACATCTGTAAAATTTCTTGTAGATCTAAACAAACTGTTTATTTTCTTTTTTATTTTCTTTTTTTTTACAGAGAAGTGATAATTTGAGTAATTTCCTGATCTACTTATGTTTCTATCTATTATATATTTCCCTAAAAGTCAGTAAAGAAAAACCCACTCCAAAACCTCACAGACACTGTGTGCCAGTTTCACTCTTTCATTATGGATATCACATGATCTTTATTTTTTTAAAAAAGCTATTTCGTATTAAAATTGTTTTATAGCTTTGCATTAAACAGACAACACTATGCCAATGTCTACTACCCAGGGATGTGGGAGAGCCTCTGTATTCTTCTGTTCTTAGAATGGGATCACCACAGTAATGCAGTTACCATGATTCGTCAGTAACTATTGCAGTATTTTGGGGTTTTTTAGAGGATCACTGTTGTTCCGATTTGTTTACAACTGCTAATCCAAGGTGCCATCTTTTTGGGTAATACGAAGTCCAGGCAGGATGATGCCTTCTGGCAGCCTCTTGCATGCTCCTGTGGGTGAGTGGGGCAGAGGAGGGTTTCTGCACTGGGGAATTTAAATTAAAACATGTGATAGAAACAGCATCAAACCTTTCTGGAAGTCAGTGGAGAACCTTTCCCTTCAGAACATCGCAGAAGGGTGGGATGAGGTGGAGCAAGCAGGCGCAGATCACGGAACGTTTTTCTTGGCCCTCGTGGTGCTGGTATTGATGTCAATAAAATGTTCCTGCTGACCAGGGTACAGTTGGCTCAAACCCCCAGCGGATTGTCTGACCGACGTGCTCTTCCTCTGATATCAGATACAAGCATTTAATTTCTGGCTCATGTGTACTTCCCTTCTGTTTTATTTTTACCGAGTGTTTTCCGCACCGGACGTTGCAGCCGGCGGCTTCCCGCGCGGGCACCTGCTGCCGCTGCCGCTCGTGGCACGCCGGGCGCGCCGCTCCCTCACACCCGGCAGCTGCCGGGCACTGCTGCACGGGCTCCCGGCCTCAGCGTCCTAATCCCGTCCTGAGCAACTGGCTTAATCCCGTTCTGAGCCTGGAACCCTCCAGCAAGTGGAGTCAGATTTCGTCGTGAGGCCGGTGAATAGCTTTCAGTAATGCAGGACAATGTCGTATGGTACTTGGTTGTTGCTGTAGCTTAATTCAAGATACTTCACCACAGCATTAACTATTTGTATTACTTTGATTCCTCTTTCATGTCTTCCTACTGTACATGTTTTACCCTCTTCCTTCATTGCTAAATTGTAACGTCCTTGGTCTTGGGTATTAATCCTGTCACAAAAGTTTCCAGCCCACGTGTGAGTGTATTTGCTCAATCCCCACCCGTGTGCGAGCATGCAACCATGAGAAACCAGTATTTTTTATATATGACTCATTCATACACCCGGATGTGTAATGAAGTTGCACATCAGATGAGGCTCTGCTGCCTGTGCACGCCTATGGAAAAACTTCACTGGGAGGAAGAGGGACCTGTGCTGCTCCTGCTTCTGCCCTCCCATGCTGGTGACAGTCTGCTACAGAGGGGATGGCTTTTGGGGAGGAGGTAACCCCTCGTGCTCCTGTGGCACAACTGAGAAGAAAAAGGAACCTCTCAGCTCTTTGCTGCTCCTCTGGTGATTCTCCTGCAAGCCAGGTACAGCTGTTATATAGAGCCACGGCTTTCTTCTGTGGGGCTTGTGTGAGAGAGAGTAGAAGCTTTTGGATAGGCTATTATATTCAAAACACTGCTCTCTGTAAGAAGGAATGTCCTTAAGTGTTCATTATTATTATCCTGTTGTCCATACATGTTTCTAGGTTGATTTTGAGAGATGCAAAAAACGTTACATTACTGCAGTAGTTTCAGATGTTTTTAAGAGGGAAGCTGTCAGTCTACAGAAGAAAGGTTTCTCCTGAACCATGTCAAAATACATCTTGATTTTATCTCATGGTTTCAAAATTTGTCATATGCTGTTCAAAAACCAAGATGCTTTCTTCTCTAATTATAGAGAATGTTTATATGCAGGGTTTAATCTTTTTTCTGGAAGTCTTCCAGGACTCTGGACTTTGTGGGCCTCTTCTGAATTGAAGGGTTAGAAAACAGTAGACTTCTACTCTGAAGATACTTGAATAGTGAACATGACTGGGCTACTTTTTTCCTCATGTCTTCTCTAGCTTCTGCTGCAATATTTTGGGGTTGATATATCTTTTTTCCTCCTGCTGTGACAGCAGGTATTGGTTTGTTTTACAGAAACCGTGAACTCACAAGTTCATTCTCGTTTCTGCATAACTTAAACCTGTCTCAGAGACATTATTTTGCCAAGAATAGTTCCACTTATGTTAGACAGATATCTTTGTTGCTGTGGTATATAGGCAAAGCCAGCTTGGAATTTAGGGAAACTTTCCACAGTTTGTAAAAGGAGAACTAAGGAAATGAAGAGAAAGGGCTGAGTGTTTTTGTGATGCATTACAGCAATGTGATTTTGGGTTTAGCAACTGGGGCAGGTAATTCTGAACTGATACCAAAGAGATATTTTTGTTTAAGGTGATCACTCTCTGTGATGACTGTAAGAAGATGCATAAACTTCTAGATTAGATTAAGTTGCTGTGTAGCCTTTTAAACACACCAGACTAAAACTAATGTGGGGTAAAACCTACAGATGTATTGAGTCGCCTGGCAAAACAAGGGCAGTTTAGATAACCATTCAGTAGCTTATTGTGGTAAGATAAACGTGGAATTCTAGGTATTTTCCACAATAAAAGAACTTCTGTGGTCTTTTGATCTGTCCTTTCTGCTGCCACTTGTCAAACTTCCCTGGATACTGCCAAAATGTCTGTGCTTTTGTCATTGCCCTTCTCTCTCTCTCTCCCTCTTCTTTTAATTTTAGGAACACAATATTAGATTTTGAGAGCAGAATAGCTTTTCTGACTCCTAACTTCCTCTGCAAAAGCAGTCAGACAAAAGTTATCAAGCCTTTCAAGTGAGCTTTGTCTAGCCACTACTGCTTTGTTTTTCAGCTTATCTTCCCTGTGGTTTGAAAACTTTCTTACATGTCTGGGTTCTGTGATCTTTCAGAAGTCTTTGAAAATGCAGTCATAATTTCAAAATGTTCATTCTGCCTTCAGATACTTTCAGTGGAGACAAGGGCGATGATCTGGTTTTACTTACCTCGATATATGGCAGGGAACTATGTTTGGAAACCTAATCTTACATACTGTTTGACTGCTCATTTAACCAGAACAGCCAGCCTGATTTCATATTGCTGTCTCTGCCAACCCACAAAATCACCTACATTTGTTCACCCAAATTCAGCAAAGAAACTGAGTCTGGTGGTGTTCTGTTGCAACAGCCAGGTTTAAGTAATTTTATCTGAAATTCAGGAGGGAGGGAAAGTTGAATAAGGGTTATAAGGCGAAGAAAAGCCTGGGTGAGCCAAGGAGAATGTTTTGCTTTGAGTCCATTCTAGGTGTGTTGGGTGTTGCACTGAAGAGCAAAACCATTAAAATCCTTTTGAAAACTAATGACTGGCACCAGCTGCAAGGTTTGCAGCATATTGTGGTATCATGCTCAATAAAAGCACATAGTTTCTCTTTTCCATGACTAGACTGCCTTGGTTCACAAATACAGGGAGAATTTCCAGTTTCCTTGTTCATAACAGACAGGTAAGCAGTCATAACCATAACTCTGCTATTTGATCACCTGAAAGCTCAGGCACCAAGAAGCATTGCAAAGAACAAATTTGCCCAGACTCAGCCCATGCAGTCTCTCTTATCTCTCCTGTCACTTTGTTCTCATCTAAGAAGAGGATCAACCAGTTATTTCTCATTTAAGCCTCTGCTTCAGACAACATTAGGCATGATGTTCAAATATCCCCCATGGAAGTGAAGTTGGTTGTCAGCAATGTAAAAAGGCACCGTTTTCCCCCGTTGCCTTTCCTAAAATCTCCATGTAAATACATAGGCAGTTGTATTTTAATAACCAAGCTCTTCCTGTTGGAAGGTCTCAGTAAGTAGGAATATATAAACATCAGACTGACTTTGCTGTCCCAGGTGGGTGTTTGAGTTAACTGCTGTTCATTGAAGATGATTTCAAAAGCAACTGATTAAAGTGTTAATACAAGTGCTGTTTTTCAACAGTATTTTTTTTGATTGATAATATGATTGCAATTTGCTTCTGTAAGTCCAAAGTGTACTGATCAAAAGAATTGTGATGCTGAGATCTGGAGACATTGTGGGAGTTGTACTTCTTTTCCTCAGCCTAATACAAAAAGACACAACCAAAACAAGTTAATAATTCATCATATTGGAAAATTTCTTAAATAAATACTGCACTATGAGTTCTGTTTGACTTGAAGGAGAACAGCTACTATACTTCCACTTAAAAGAGAGGGAGATATTCCTTCTTATCAGCAGAGCTATTTCTTTCCTGACAGTTTGTGCTGGTCAGAAAGGATAAGGGATAAGATCACAGGCCACATAACAAGGCCTTTTGCCCCCTTTTCCATGATTGGTAGGCTGAGAGTCAACACGACAAAACCTTTATTTCTCTGACACACTGCCTTGCTACTTCATGTGAAAGCAGTGCAGTCTTAATCTAACGGGGTTTGTACAGTTTGAGTTAATCCAACTATTAAGAAGCACATTGTTTAAAAATTTGCAGGTATTATTTCACAGGGCAGAAAGCTTCTGAGAGTTTGTTCAGCCACAGTATTAGATGAACAAATTTAGAGTAAACCACGATGCAGTTGTTTTGCTTTATTTTTCTTTTGCAGGGTATTTTTTTTTGTCTTCCCTCTTATATTACAGGTTGCCATAAATCATTTGTAGAGTACAGTGACCTTTTCAGCAAGGCTAGTAGTAGTAAGTGGTTAGGGATCATTGTCTTCATAGCTGGAAAGAGATTATTGTAGCAGGAAATTATCTAAATGATGAAAGATCCAAAAAATACAGATTCCTCCCAACCTCAACCCCTAGTAGAGTAGCCAGAGGTGTATTAGCCTCCAGTAGGGCTGGACTACTGGAGCACGTCATTGGCATGGTTTTAGGTCTGCTCAGTGGTACTAGCATAGTTTCTACTCCTCCTTCTTGAAAACTGAAATCAAGAATATTATTTACCTGTAGATACAGGCAGGGGAAGGTTCAGACTCTGCATTTTTCCCTGCAGAAATTTCAAAGAAAATTGTCAGGGTGCCTTGAGAATGGCTGGCCCTTGGAAGAAGGCACAAGGAGAAGTAGGGGACATTTAATATTTGAAGAAATCCATGGATTGCTTCAAAGTATGGTATTAAAGTGATCTCACCAGGTTTGCCAGCTTGAGTTTGGTACTCAATCTTATTTTCTTTTTTTTTTTTTTTTTTAATTTGTGGTGAAATGGGTTCATTTGGGACGAGGTAAATATAACTAGAAGTTAAAACTTTTCATGTAGAAGAATGTTAAATGTCATCTCTTGAAACAGTTCTTGGGAATATATTGACAGGCAGCTTTTATGGAAATTTTTCTTTTTAATGGGATATGGACTTTGGTGAAGAAATTCATTCTGCTTAAGCTGCTAGCAATTGCAATACAATCTTTTGCCACAGGAGTATGACATATTGTCCTAGTAGGTACACAGTATCTTGTTATAAAACCAGAGTGTATCCCAGCCAGAGAGCACATTTTAGTTACAACGTTATCTTCTGTTTCCTCAGTACTTCATCAATAAAATAGACAAAGAAGTTTTGGCAAGCAACTCTGTAAAGATGTGAAGAGTGACTAGTGAGAGAATGGTGATTTTACTAAGAAAATTATGAATGAAACAGGCAAGGAAAGATTTTAGTTAGATTTTATGTAAACATATCCTTTGGGTCGAGAGATAAAGCCAGAGGTAATCAACTGTCAGACCCAAGTAACCACCTTAGGAGATGTGCACAGTGTTTGTGCACAGACAAATCTGTGCTCTGCTCACAGTTCCTGCTGTGAGTCTGCTGAGGTGGTACAGAAACCTGCAGCAGCCTGCAGAGCCACTTTTTAGGGCTAAAGAGTAGAGCCAATTAATGGTGATGAGCATGGTGTAAATACATGATGTATATAAGTGTCCAATATACTGCAGTACTGCATGGGTAAAACTTTTCACAGGTTGAGACTTTAAAGGAAGATACTGAGTTGGTATTGAAAGAACTAGCAGTGGCATTATAAACCCACAAGATCAGATGACTTTGTAAAGTTTTGCCTCAGCTTTTGAAAAACTGCAATGGAGAATGGAGTAACTGCATTTGAGCAAATGTGTGATTGTGTGTCCTAGTAATGCCTAAGTTGAGAAGGACCTTAGGGTAGCTCTCAACTGCTGTGGAAAGCAGAGGTTTAGATTAGATTATCCACACCCATCAAGCTGAGTCTTGAATATTGCCAGTAAAGGAGTTTCCACCACTTCTCCAGATGGAATTTCCAGGAACAAGGTAAACTACCCTGGAAAATGGTAAGTCTGAAAGGGATGTAAGGAGCTTTTGATCTTTCTATTGTCACAAGAGTTCCTAGTGTGATGCTATCATAAAAGGAGGAGTTATTTTCCAAGAAGACAGTGATAAGGACTCAAAGATAGCCTTTCCTCTGGATGTGCATTGTGACAGGAATGCCTGCTGTAGAAGGGATGTTGAACCATGGGAGCATTGCAGAAGGACACCCAAAAGATTTGAGATCTCATGAAATTATTTCTCTCTGAGAACTGTGATTTTTTATCCATAGACCAAATCAAAACAGAAACTCTCCTTGATTAAGAAATGTAGTTCTCTGGAAGCAGGAGAAAATATTTATATTGGCTTTTTAGAACAGCAATAAAAATCATAACAGAAACTAAAGGTTATAGCTGGAGAGCTGGGCAGATTCAAAACAGGAGTAATGCACTATATTTTTCATATAGAAATGATTCATTATTCTGGCAAATTATCAAGGGAAGCAAGAGGTTCTTCATCTCTCTAAATCTTTGAATTATGACAGGTTGCTTTTCTAGCTGATATGCTTTAGTCAAACAAAAGCTGCTGATGAATGGTGGTGATTGGCAGAGACTTATTGGCTGCTCCTTGGCCCTGGTTATGAAACAGATACTCTTGGCTATTCATGCAGTTTTAACGCTTCAAGCACTGTTCATATGAAACTGAGTTTGACCCAACTGCTTTTTAATATATGACTGCAATAAGAATGAGCTGTTTTAGAAAAAAAAATCGCTTTAGTATTTAAAAATGTAGGTTACTTGAAAATTTAAAATAAAAAGAAGAGTAGTAAGCAAAATATTACAATAAAAAGAGTCAGTTAATAACATTAAGGTAGAGTTAGGGTAAATCATATTTGCCGTTTACAATTAGAATATTAATATATATATTATTATAATCCCAGCCAGGATACCAATATACGGCTATCGTGAACAAGCACAAGAAAGGCCTGTGTATTTGCCACCACAAACATTTCCCAGTCTTAGATGCCCTTAATTCAGAGTAGTTTTCTACTTTGACCAAAACTTTGAATTTCACCTCAATTATTCCTTGGGAAAATTCTTGCTTACAGCAAAAAACTGTTTGGGTAATGTTAGAGATCTCAGGATTGGTATGCCCTGAAATTGATGCTTTGTAAGGTACCACCAAAGTCCCCCATTGATTCTTCATGTACTGTCACTTGCAAGTAATGGATCTGGCTACAGTAAATTTTTCTGAACATGGACCAAACTACAGTACACCGTGAAGCAATCAAGAAATAACCCACAACCAAATTGTTTTGCGGTAAGGAGGAGACAAAAAAAAAGCCCATTCACTGGAGCAAGGTTCCACAATGGATAGAAGTATACCTGAAAATGGGAGTTTGCACCATTTGACAATTATTTGTGGGCACAGCAGAATGAGGAATGGGAGTCTGTCTAAGGGAAGCTGGTGACAGAAATCAGAATGAATTTTCCAAGGGAGAATAAGAACAAAGTGACATAGCCTGAGAATGAGAAATTTCCATTTGGACTCAGGTCAGAAACAAGAAAATTACAAGTGCTGCGTTAAAGTAATATGGGAAATCTCTAAGCAGAAAATAATTCTTGATCTGCTTTTGTAATCATAGCAGAATGTAAAAAAAAATGAGGTAAAGAAATATATTGCGTATGAGGTTTAATAGGCTGGGGGCATAACATGGGTCTGTCAGAAAGACTCACATTTTAGAAGGGGTTAAGGTGACCAAAGCTGATTGCAGCAGGAGAGGACCATTGTGAACCCAGTGACTGAGGTGAGTGAGTGCTGCTCAAAGCTGCTGGTGCTGAGCAGTTTAATTCTAGTAGCTGGGAAGGATTCCCTAAATGAGGTACGGGAGGTGTCTGTGTCTGTGCCTGAGGAATTCAGGCTGCTGCTTGGTTGTGTGTAGCCCAGCTGAAGGTAGCTGTGGGATTCTGGGGGAGAAACTCAGTACTGCCTCTAAGTATCTGAAGGGAGGATGCCAAGGAGATATATCCAATCTCTTCTCAGTGGTGCCAAACAACAGGACAAGAGGCAACAGGCAGAAACTGAGGGACAAGAAGCTCCACCTGAAGAAATTCTTTAGTGTGAGGGAGACTGAGAACAGAAGCAGACTGACCAGAGAGGCTGTGGAGTCTCCTTTCCTGGAGATACTCCAGAACCGCCTGAATGCAATCCTGTGCAATGTGCTGTAGGATGACCTTGCTTGAGCAGGGAGGTTGGACCAGATGACCACTGTGGCCCCTTCCAACCTGACCCATTCTGTGATCTTCATTGCACTGTATGAATAGCTTGGGGTTTGACCGAACGGTTCCAGAAACCATCTGAACTGTATCTGCCTTAAAATACATGTACACAAGAATATATGATTTCTTTACTGAAACCGTCAGCAAAAATTGAAGTTTTTGTAATTTAAAATTTCCAACCAAGTGAGGGAAAATTGGTAGTAATGTCAATTGCAAAGTAGCTAATCTAGCTCTGCTTTCCTTTTTTAGTGCCTCTTTCCTTCTTAGATCCTGCTTGTTTCGAAAAAACCAAATTTTTAATAAAAATTGATAATAGCCTAAGTTTTAAAAAAAAAAGCTGCCTCTATCCATTTTATACTTTGTATGGTCTAGGCAGTCTGCATTTGTAAATATCTTGCTATTGCATTAAACTGTAGCGAGCTTGAGAGTGATAAAGAGAAGAACTAATTTTTCCCCATGCTGCAGTGGTGGGCCTTCCAGGTTTGTGTGGGTGACCCCCAGAGATTTGCAGTATCACAGTCAGCTGCATTAGCTCAGCAAAATAAGCAGAAAAATTCATCTCCGTGGTCTTTTACTGGCATTTAAATGCAGAGGAAGGGAATTCATAAAAAAGAAATGCAGTTGTCAAGAATTCAGAACATTTTCCTGTATTTTTTCCCTGAAATTTTGGTCTGAATGAAGCAAATCAATCTCAATTTTTTTCGCAGTCTCAGCAGGTATATTTTTAAACTTTAATTTGCTTTATTTATTTATTTTTGCATTAAAAAAATAAAAAAGCAGCTCTTTGTTTTAGTGGTATTTCCTAATTTTGGAAGTAGAATTTCTGAAATGCTGTGAAGAAATTATGTGTCAGCCAAAAGGAGGAATACTGAAATGCTTTGAATATTCATATTTTAATGAGGAGTACCTACTTTAATATATAGACTGTGAAAATTTGGATCAGTTTCAGATGAAAAGTCTGCCACATTTATACAAACGAGTCAAAAACTAAGTCCGTGAGCATGGGAGTTCATTAGTTAACATGTAAATACTTTGTTAAACTGAGTCTCCTCAGCTCCCAAAACATTGTTCCTCAAGCCCCTATAAAAAGAAGTACTCTTTGAACTGAAATTTTCAAAAGGATAGAAGTTATATATTGTTTCCCAGATAACTGTGATCTAAAACATTTCTTTATACCAAGAGTACATTAAACACCCTATAATATTAATTTCAACCTGTAGTTCCTCTTTTTTAAAAGAAGTGGATGTTGTGTTATATAAAATAGAAGTCTAGTCTACATGTCCCTTTCAATTCTCCATCTGTCATGGTATAAATAATTTAAAGGAAAACAAAGCATCCAGAGTATGTGCTAATGAGTCAAGTGTACAGTTGCTTTTATTAGAGTTCTTGGTGGGGCTGAGTATTATTTTGCACAGGCTTTTTGAGCTTTGCTGACAGCTACAACACACCTGTAGGGTGTGGGTGATGGAGTCAGCCAATCAATTACTGATGAAAACAACACCAAAAGGCACCCTGACATATGTTACTCAGTACTGGGTTTCTGTCTGTACTTCCCTGGGTTTGGGTCACGTTCTCTACAAGGTCTCCAGGCTGTGTACAGAGGTTTGTGGCTGATGAAGAATGTGCTTCAAATATTTCTTGGTGCTTGACCTGGGTTGTCAAGCCCATAATTTCTGCCTGTAGTTCTCAGGCTGTGGATTGCTAGTGGCATATAAGCACTGGGAATAATTTTAGAGCTTTAAAATTACATGTTCAGGGACTCTGTTTCTAAAGCTCCTTGAAAAGCATGCTGGAGTGTGAAGTGTTTTTCCTCCATCCCCTTGACTGTACTGCTGTTAGAAGTCCAGCACAACGTTCACTAATCATCCTCTCTGCAAATACCCACCCTGTGCTTTGTTCCACCACTTGGTGAAGCCTCAGTTTTGTCCTCTCTGGAGGCTTCTGACCCTTTCTCCATGGTCTGAAGGGATCAACATTGTCTCTGATGTAGCCTTTCTTTCCAGGACTTGTGCTTGGCTTGCATGGCTTCCTCCAGCCAGAGAGCACTGAAGTGAGGCCAGCTACCAAATATTTCTCTGAAATGTGTGCATGTTGTATATTTCAATTTACGCAAGTTCATGTTTGTATATAAATGGTACTTTTAAGCTATTTCCTTCATAAAATACCAAAAGATTCCTTCATTCCCTCACTGTGGTGAGGCTGGGGAGCCTGGGGAGAGGAAGGATGGCTGTGAAAGCATGAATGAGTCCGGGGAAATGTCAGGGGCAGCCTCTGGACCTGTGCCATCAGCCAAGTGTGTCTGGGTAGCTGTGACCTTCAGGGTCCCTCAGTCATCTCGTGCCAGTGGCCAGGGTCAGTGGAATCACCACATGACCTTTCCCATGGGAAAGCTTTCTCCCACAGCATTTTTGTGGAAGTCTCTTGTACTCAGGCTTGGAGAGGAGGGGAGTTTGGCCCTCTGTATGCTAAGGAGCAGACTGGTGATTGCTGCCAGTTAAGCATTTTACACGGCATAAAGCTGTTTGGATAATAAGATGCTAAGATGAGGACAAGAGTTCATACCAGTTTGAAAGTCCATGTAATTCTTTTAAATACTGGAAATACTGCTTGAAGGAGTGTCTCTGTGCTGTTGTGTCGCAAGAGTGAAACAATATCACATTTCACTTGAGACCTTGAAAATATATTCCCCTTTCTAATAAGATTGATACAACTTTCCCACCACTTGCATTGCAAGTTGGCAAGATGCTGAGAAGCAGTTAGAGTTTTACTGTTTAAGTTAACTTGTGCAATCATGTTTGTACCTGGATGGAGAGACATGATTTACTCAACTGTGCAGAAGGAAATTTCAGCTGTGGGAAACAAGTCTTAGAAGGTGTTTACTTTTAATTCTTTTCTTTGCTGAAAGCTGAGGAAACTCATACTCCTGATTTAAATTAACATCAAAATTACACTCAGTATCTTAAAAAAAATGCAAAGACATGTTCCACCACATCTACCACTGGTAGGGAATTTGAAAGAAATTGGTATTATAATATGTGATGCTGGTTTAAAATGAAGGCAGACACTGTTTCAGGAAAACAAACCCAAGTGTTAAATCCACTTTCTGTCTTGGTTTGTAGTCATGAATATCCAAAATTTAAGGCTTTAAGTTGTGTGAATCACAGAGATTTTGACAGTGGCACACAAGAATATTAAAAGCATTTTTATGTCCCTTTAAAGTGGTGACAGGCTTTATATCCAGTTTTAATATGTAGGGAGGCAAGCATCTATAAAAGAAACTATTTTAAGTTTTGTGAAGTTAACTAGAACTCATTCTGCTAGTGAGCCAGGGCATGAAGGCCTTCTCTGAAAAATAAAAGGAGAAATAGAACAAAATATTATCCAGATAGAACTGAGCCAAATGTGGCTCTTCAGAGCTGTGAGTACAACAGGGATGCATTTAGATAGGAAAAAGGATATCCATCTGCTAGTTTCAAACATTTCTTGGCCCCGGGAAAGAAAAGCTTTAGTCTTACCTCCTTAAATCAGCAGGTAACTGAAAGCGTGTGCAGCAGTGTTTGTGCAATGAGAGTTAAGGGGCAGTGGCCGAGGAGCCTTCCCAGCATTCCAAAGAATTGCAGGTGGGATTTTGACTCATTCCTCTGACTGTGCCTTAAGCTCTGATGAGGCAGCAGGAATTTCTCCAGTGAAAAGGAAATTGCCAGGTGGTTTAAAGCCAGTATGTTCAACTCCACCCAATTTCCTTGTACTGCCAGTGCTGTAGGATGAGGCACAGGGGTCATGGCCAGTGCTGTCACTGTCTGGTGGTCTGTGGCTGCTGGCAGCTTCTGGGGACAGCAGGGGCTTGGAAAGGCTGTGGGCTATTCACGAGTGTACTGGAGAGGTCAAGAGTTTATTACGGGAGCACAGAGAAAATTACTTCCTCACCTGGCTCCCTAAATTCAGCTAGATTTGTGATACATGTAAAATTAGTCAGGATCATTTTAGTAATATCTGAAAAGCTCAGATACTGGTTCACTAAGGCAGAGTAGTTAAATTTGATAGGCAGCCAAACAACATGGGATGAGAACAGTTTAAAAACCTCAGAATTACAGGTCTCAAAATATCCTTCAGGATTTCTACTGAAAGTAGAGAAGAAAAAAAGAACAGGGTGATTTTGCTTTTTTATTAAAAAACAGCAAACAAAACAGATGGAAGACATTTCGGGTTTGTATCTTCCTAATGTGAAGCACCAAAGGGTATTTTTTCTGTTTTTCATTTTGAACCTGGGGGTGGAGATAGCTTAATGGGTTTTGGTTTAGCCTCCAGTTCTTAAATGTCTTGCACTTGAAAACAGTGTTTTTCTCCTCCTTTATACCAGATGTTACACTCTGGAGAGTAATTTCTTACTGTTTTCCAAGTTCAGTGAACTGCCTTGTATTTTAATGATGTTGGTTAGGAATGTACCAGTTCACAACCAGTGATGTACCTAAGGCTGTTCATAGACTTCAGTATGGGATCCATCACAAATGAAATGGCTTAGGGAGATGAAACTTGGTCCTTTTGGACAGCTGTGTACTTACATTGAGAAGAGACACTTGAACGAGGAAGGATGACACTGATTTTTTTTACATTATGAGATATTTGGGAGTTTGCAGTTATTTAAACAATTCTCCAGGATTTACAGGATCAGAATGATTCCCCCAGGTAGCAGGGAAGCTCACAGTAAGTTCAGATCATTGATGACATGCATAAGCTATGTATGTTAAAGTAATTTGGATAATATTTGTGAGCATATTTTTTTGCTTTTACAGGGATGGCTTAGTGAAATATGAACAATTTCCTGGTGGATTTCTTTTGTTTTCTCTTTGTGGACAGGGTGTAGCACTAGGCATTTCTCTGAAGTTCTTAGTTCCATTGCCAAGTATTATTTCCAGCAAACTAATTGTGAGAGTTCATTTACTCTTGCTCACTCCATTACACTTTTTCCCTTTGTTTTGCAGCATGTTTCTCTGCTTGCTTCTTTTGCTTTCTTTTATGCACCCGTTAAGCCCTGAATGAGCTGCTTGAATAAGTTTGCTCCTTAAGATTTTCTGCCTTTAAATCCCTCTTGCCGACTGACACATTCCTCTGTGAGGTCTGTGCCTACCATGGCATCTTAGTGGACTAACAAGGTGCAGCTGCATGGCTGCTTAGCACAAGCAATCTCTCTAATTAATGGAGGCTCCCCTTAGGGAGTGGAATCTCAGTTCTGTGCTCACCCTGAAGGAGCTGTCTAAAATGGTTCAGGTGACATGTGCCTTAAAAATGCTCGCTGATTTTTAAAGGTGATAAGCTTACACTTAAAACGCACCCTGTGGGAATCTACGGTGTAGGTGTCCTGTGTTAGTGTCAGGGAAGATCAGTGTTTGAATAGTTTTGTCTTCTAAAAAATTGTAATTAGTGCATTGCCATCTTTTGCTTCTTTTTCTTAAATTTAGAGCTCTGTGAGGAAGGAGCCATCTAACTTCTTGTTAGCACAGTGCCTAATAAACAGTGGATGCTGTCATGATGTTAGCTAATTGGAGAAATTAAAAGTTTTAGAGCTTAGGGTCAAGGCTGAAAACCACACGTTATGGGGCAACACAAAGCATGCAAAACTCAGTTTAAAATTCAGAATTCTTACTGCAGATTCTGCCTTGTTTCATGAATAATATTGAGATACCTAAGGATTTTTAGATAATTTTTTTTAAAACAGATTTCTCAATCAGGTTACAAGTAGAAAGCATAAAGCACTGTATGGTGCATTTCCTTTACATAGTGATATCATTGTGGGAGTAGTGCAAAAACCAGTAGAAGGAAGAAACAAAATATGGTTGGTGTAGTTCAAATATGAGGCTATATAAAATATCACATAGGGCATAGAAACAAATATTAGCTGGGAAGGATGCCAGAAAGACTGATGTTTTCAGGTTCAGAAGTGCTTTTAGTTACATGTCTTCTTTTTTTCTTTTTAATTAAAGTATTGGTTTTTTTCTCCTACAGCCTTTACTTCAAAGGCTTCTCATGTAGATGTTTATTAGTAAACAGCTGCTTGCAATGAAAGACCTTTCCTTTAAAGCCATTGGGGTTTCTAATGTTGATTTGGGGCTGGTTGTGCTTTTGTTTGTCCTAATATAAACCAGATAAGAATATGCAAGTATTCTAAAACTGGGCAGATAACTCACAGAAAAGCTACATAAAGACCAGATAAAAACCGTGATTATTCGTAGAACTTTTGACCCTTAGAAATTCTTGAAGTAAAATAAATCATTAAAGTGTACCTAAAGCCCATCCTCATGTGAAAGCTTTTATTATGTATAACAACTATCTATACATTATTTATCTATATGTTATGTATGTGTGTGTAAAAATAATGGTTATTACAAACATGTTTGATGAGCTTTCCTATGAGATGCTTGAGAACATTGTGAAGTAAGATGCTTGATATTTAGGTACAATCCGAATTGCTGGTGTTGTCAGTTGGTGTCTTGTGTTTGAAAGATGGGATTTATTGGGCATTTGAATTTTTAAGATTGAATTCCTTTAAAAATCTACATACAAAAATGCAGTTCAAATCTGTAAGATACAAATTCATTAAGATGCAGTTACATAGTAACCATTCTCTTGTCAAAAATTTGAGGCTAGGTATTTGTGGTTGAGTACCTATATAAGTTGGTCTTTAAAATGGGATTTTTTTTTGTCCAGTGCAGAGTTGAAAGAGGCTTGGCATCCAGCAGCTTAACATTTCTGCAATCTTGAAGCTTATTAAACAGTAAAAAGATGCTAAGCTATAACAGTACTTATGCTAGTGATCTGAGAGTATTCTCACAGCTCTGAATAATCAGGAAAATATTATCTCTAGGATGTGCGAAATATAGCTTGACACAAATATGTTACTATAGCTTCACTTGATTTGCTTTACTGAGGCACAAAGGGACAGTGGCTATAATAATCCAAAAGACTGAGCTTCTTTGAACACCAGAATTAGACTATTAGTCTGTAGATTATTTATTTTGGAAATGTTTTGGTATTTTGAAGTAAAAAAAAAAATTGTATTTTTTTTCCCTTATGTTCACACAAGTTGAATAATCGTCCAGGTGTCTCCAACAACAAAATGGTGTAACAGGACAGGGAGACAAGGTTTGTAGGAGAGCAATGATATGACTTAGGCAGTGGTTCCAGGGAGAAGTCAGTGCAGTGAGAAGTTAGATGACTGAATGAGACATGATGGAGGCAAGGAAGAACAGGAAGTTACAGAACCGCAAATTTCTAGGGACTGACAGAGAGTTACGGAGCAGCATCACTGTTGGCATCACTGTTCTTAACCAATTTCCTGGGTATCCACTTCAAGCTGGTGGTGTAAATGAGCTACTGGAGTAGCTGGACCCTTTGTCTAGTCCTTCTTATTCCTGAAATAATCTCTAGGCCACAGTAACTCCTTGGGGACAAGGATGAAGTACCACATGACACCAGGAGAAGAACCAGGTATGGGGAAAAAAGTGACAACTTTGCGATTTGAGTCACCTGTCATAAGCACTGAGCCCAGAAAGTCTCCAGCTCTTCAAACCTCTCCAGACTGCCTTTCTCCAGTTGCTCCCCCATATCCTCCTTCAAATAGTTTTCCTTATTCCTAGAAAATCGATTTCTTGTCAGTAATTTCTCCTTCACCATGCTATTGTTTGAATTGTTTCTTGAGGGTGCTTTGACCTTCTCCTTCCCTGACTTGGATATGTAGTTTTCCAGGCTTTTTCAGTGGCTGGTCTGCAGTACAAATAAAGGTCTGTTTGTATGCAGCCTCCTTGCTTTGTTCCAGGTATGGAAGTCTGAGGATTGGGAGGCAGGAGTGTAGTGTTGAAAATTTTCCATCCATATCCCTCCTTGTGTCGAACTAAGTTAAGCTTGTCACCTACTCTTAGTGACATGCAGCTTATATCATCTTACATAGGACCTTTGACCTTGTCCTGCTAAATTGAGCTTGAACTTATGAAACTTTAATGTCAGAAGGCTAGAGCAGGTCAGAACAGCACAAGAACATAAGTTACAGTTTGCCATACTATTACATTTGAGCTTGAGGAAACATAGTACAAATTGCCTTTAAAGAAACACTATTGACTTAGAATTTGCACTTTGTCTTGGAAAAGTTGTGCATGTGATCAATGCATGTGATCAATTAAGTCATTAGACGGAAAATGTAGAGAAAATTTTCCTTTGTATTTAATTTTATTTATCCTCTTGCTCACTTGTTGTACCTTTGGTCCACACTGTTTTTTGTTTGGTTAGTTGATTTGGATTTTTCAGGGTTTTTTCGGGTTTTTTTCAGAAGAAAACATAACTGTAAATCCACAGCAATAATAGGTAACCCAGTCACTGTAAACCACTTTTCCTTAGTTGTCATCTCTTGAAAGAGAAGGTGTCTTGATCCTGATTTGTAAATGGGGCTGTATTTGTTATAAAGTCAATTTAGAATAAGTTAGCATTACTGAAAAGGATATTTTTAATGCTAATAAGATTTGATGGTCTGACTTCTATTTCTCCCCAAAGAATGCATACATGTGCGATAGAAAATACTTTATAATGTATTTAACTAAGTATTTGACTGTTCAAAAAGATTGCTATCCAAGGTACATGTACATTTGGATATTTATTTATGGAGGTAAAGATTCTTATTCTAGGACATGCTATTAGTCTCTCTCTGCTAGTTTTCAGCACTTTGTCACTGTGTGTTGTTTTGATTACAAACATCATCAGAACCCAAATGAACTGGGCAAAGAGTTTAGTTGTGACCTATGATCTCTTTCTTTCTATAGACTTACTCAAAATTAAGTCTTCCTTTGATAGTGGTTGATAAGGGTAGTATGAGGACTTTAAATCCTTAGAATTTATTTTAGCTGAAGAGCAGAAGGAATAAACTTGTGTTTCATAGCTTGCTTACTCATGAATAACTTCGATTGAGATATATTTATCAGCCTGGAGAATGAGGCAGAGGAGTGTGTCTGAGCTGCTTTTTTAGGTTTTGTGGCCAAGTGCCTTTCTGCTTCCCTTTCCTGGAGGTTTTGTGGCCAGTGGGGAGTAACTAGAGGTATTAGCTTATAGTGATTAAGAACATTGTGTCAAACCTTTAAAAAGATGAAAATACGTAGAACTGACAAGAGTCTGGTATATAGCTTAGTTTAGTTAGATTTTTTTTTCTTTTGCAATGTAATTACATCCAGAAGTGGACAGTTTTCACCTGTGTTTAAGATACATGCAAAGTTGATTCTTGGTTTGAGCCTCATATGGTTTCTTCTAATTCCAACTTGAAAACGGACTTGCTGCATTTTTTTGCCACCATGAGGCTCTTCAATTAATACTCTCCAGAAAAAAGGAACTCCAGAGCTTCTTTTTTCCTGAGATTGCCTCAGAAGTAATGTCAACCAAAGAAGACTTTGGCAAGATTTATAGATGAGTGCAGTAAGATGTGAGGGAGAAAGAAAAGAACTCATAAGTTTACAAAAATGAAAAGAAACTGTTGCAATTTCAGATCTTAGAACTCTTGTTGAAGCTCTTGTGAATGAGTGCACCATTTGAGTGCACTGTTCATGCCTGCTTACATCATCTTATTTCCATCACTGCTTGATCACCAACACGAAAGCTCCAATCTCACTCCTGGGACAAGCAGCATCCTTCTGGCTAACTTTTATTAGATTAACAGACTTTCTCATGTCCCCAGTGAGGCAGAGGTATTCCCCATTTCTAGAAGAACAGAATGAGGAAAGCACATTCCTCTACTTTTTGCAAGATCTTCTGGGGCCTTGTGGACCTGAAGCTTCCTCCTTTGGACATCAGTGGCTACAGCCTTAATCTGTGTGTCCTGACTGGCTGGCCATGACATCAACACACCTCTCCCACCGCATAAACTATAAAGCTTTAGCATAGAAGGAAGGGCTAAGCAAGATAAAGTTTTAAAGATTCAGTGGCATGGAGTGAGGAGTGTTTTGGACAGAAAGGTTTCTCTCTGAGAGAAGGAACGGAAAGACATCCAGGTTTAAAACTGCTTTCTTCCTCCTGTCTGAGAAGAAAGGTGCTCTGCTGTTTGTGGCTCAGTTGTACTGAGGAGTTCCTCTGGGAGGACGAGAGGAGTGGGACAGGTGTCCTTGATTGATTTCTGGCTCCCCAGTAAGAAAGTAAGGCTCCAACCAGTCCCTCAGGCACACTGCTGGAGGAACAGGTCTCTGGGGAACAAGTCTTGGGGGGAAAAAAGCATAAGAAAGAAATGTAGTTAATTGTACATTAAATTGTATAGAGAGGGGGTTATAAACATTTTTAGCTGCTTTTTAACATACTTTAGTAATGGAAAAGTCTTTGTAACAGAGAAAATAGGTAGAGGTTGCAGCTTAGACTGGAATACTTCAATGCACAAAGGGAAATTCCTCCTTTGTGTAGTAGGAAATGCCATACATGCACATTCCCCATGAAGTGTAACCATTGTACACAGCAAATACAAACCCAAAGTTTTTCAGGAAAAACATGAGCCATCATATAGAAACCGGGGTTAAAACAAATTAAATGTAATCATTTTCCTGGCTGCACTGTATGGGTCATTGTCTAGCTCCATTGGGTCAGGCAGCTCCCAGAGGCATTTTGTCTTTGTTCTTGTGCCTCTGAGCGTTTGCAAGGTGAAATTGTGCCATTTCCTGTGGCTTTACTAGCTTTTCAGTTTGCAGGGAGTAAATACGGAGTCAGATGATTTGGAGTCAGATGATTTGATCAAAAAAGAGAGGCTTGGACATCTGCATGTTGCTGTGATCTGGGGTGTGAAGTGAGTAAACCTCTGTTACCTGCTACTGTTGGGAACAGAAAGGCAATAACTGCAGGGTGGAAATAAAAGCAACTCAGAAACTGAGTTGCACATCTGTGTTGTGTTGTCTTGCTGGCTGCCTTTGGTGCAGTGCTGAGCTGTTGTTATGAAACTGTGCCCTGCATTTCCTCATGTCACATTTGATTTGCAAACCTGTCTGCTAGAGTGGCAGGTCAGAGCCTCTTGCTCTGACTGGGAACACCCTCATTCCCTCTTCTCTGCAGCTGCTGAGAACCTTTCCAGAGCATGCCTTTGTCTGAGAAAGGATGCTGACACTGAAGTAAGGATATGTGGGGTAGAAGCACAAATGGGGATGACTTAATATAGAGGGCAGGCAAGGTCTGTCACTCAGCCCTGTGACAGGAAACTCTTCATTTCCCTTTTTTCAAGAAATTTAGTCTGGTGGAAGTGCCTGCACATGACACATCTGAACTTGCTGGTCCTGTTCCCCTGTTTGTCTGTGTATCTCAGTCTGGCATAGATATTCTTTGATATTGCTCTTTTAAAGAGAAGATTTGGTCTCTTCTAAGTCTTGGTGAAGAAGGATAGTGTTGCTGAGTGAGAATCAGGCATCTTGTCACTGTCATAGAAATGCTGCAGTGCTAATGCAGACCTGAGGGAAGATGCTTTCACTTGCCACAAAGGTGCCTGGAAGGATTTGGAACTTGGTCTCTCTCACACACACACACACATACCCCCACACACAGAGTGTTCAAGATGCTGTCCTGCCCCTGGTGTTTAGATTTTAAGGTCTGCTCTTCTTTTGGAGCCGTGTTTGAGATAGTTATCTGTGTAGCAGTTGTGTGCATTATGTCCCTGAGATATTGACACAGGAAGTTTGGGAGGATGCTAGGCAGAGAAAACAATGTCACTTCCTCCTCTTTTGGAGTTCTTGTTCACTAAAAGATCGCAGGATTGTCTCAAATTTGTTTTACTCATCAGAGACTATGTGGAAGGGAAGAGGAATATGAGAAGACTGATGGCGTTAGAGAGAAGTAGAAGGTTCTTACTCATGGTGTTCCTAAGAAATTAAAGTGCAATATAAATTCTAACACCTTAAGTCTAACAAATAAATCTCTATTAAGAGAATAAAAACAGGCCATCACTTTTCTATGATCTTGGAAGCAGGCAGAATGAAAGAGGACTTCAAGCCAGGCAAGTCCTCAAACACATTTGAGCATCTGATGGCCACTGAGAAGCTTGCGTCTACTGTGTCTCAGATTGCCCCACACTAGTTAAAAATATATCTCACCTATGTCCCCTGGGGCCATTTCATTCAGATCTCACCAGAGTGTCCTCTTAAACCAGATTTTAGAAGCTGACTTCCAAAAAGCTGAATCCCAAGTGGCCTGTAACCCCCTCTTAAAAACTGCAGAGTCAGATTGGACAGTTTGTGGAGTTCCTGAGGGAGCAGAGCAGCAGTGAAGGCACAACCCAGGGCAGCACTGCAGAGTCACAGAGGTGGCTCCATGGGACCACCACCTCATGGTCCTTTCCCTCTTCTTATCCTGTATCTGTCTCATTGCAGTATGTGGGAGGGAAACCCAGAGTAAACCTGGATTTAGAGTTGAGTCAGAGTTTTCTGACCAGGGCCAGTGGCAAGGAAGAGGCCATCTGGTCAGCCTTGTCATGGCCCTTTCAGATCTTACAAAAAGGCTTGTAATTACATTTGGGTTGGATTTAAATAACACATGAAAAGCCAAATCTATGATCATGCATTTAAATACAGCAACTACTCTGCTTTTCTGATTTAATGAGGATTGTATGAATCAAAAATACCTTACTCATCTGCAAAAAGGCTTAGCCCCAGCAAATCTTGACTTCAGTTACAGGAAATAATCATAAACTATTTTATATGCAATTAAAGACGCTTTCTTTTGGAGATATTTTTGTAATTTGTATTTTTTCCTAAAACCAGTTATCTAAAATATTACACTTTTTCTTGTCTGCAGTGCAACTTTGTCTTGCATATAAAGTGATTTTCTTTAATTAAACTTTCTTTATGCATAATTGAAATTTGAGACTATTTTACCTTTGTCTAGGTAATTGATTAATAGGTCAGATAAAACCTGCTGATTGGCAGTAGCAGCTAACAGTTTTGTGCTACAGTTTGCTTGTTTAGATAATTGTATTACTTTAGAACAGAAATTGACACAATTATAATGGCATTTTTGAAAATGTCAATTTTATGGTGGGGTTTTTGTGTTAATGTCTAATCAGCCTGTAATCGAATGGTGAAACTGTTTGAAACAGAAAATACTTTTCACACTGAAATTTAATGTAATGCTGGTCCAGAGCTCATTAATTTCCTGGGAAGCCCAATGCTGGATTTTGATTATGGTCATAATTTTATACGTCTATTGAAATAGAATGACAATGTTCAAATTCAGACCGAACAGTGATGTGACCCAGATCTTTCACAAACAGCTGCAGACAATCAGTGGAGAATTTCATGGCAGTGGTAGACTTGAAGGCTAGGGAAAATTTGTCCTGAGGGATATGTGTCCCTGTAGTAATTGCAACATGGGATGAAGGGAAAGGTATTAGATATTTTGTCGTCTTGTGCTCAAAGTGACAGTTCAGGGAAGATCTTTAACCTGTAGTGAATATCTGTGAGTCAGGAACAGAAATGTGGTAAAATCCGGCAAAAGCAGTTTTGCCTGTGTGCTCCCACGGCCTTTCCAGGTGAGCTGTCCTGGTGCTGTCCTGCTTAGTAAATACATGACTGTTTTTTTGAGAGGATAGGACTGGGTGACAGGAGAACCATCAGTGTTTTAGAGGCTGCCTTGTCAACCTTCTGCCTCAAAACCCAGTCTGTCTGTGACGTGACTTTCACAGGACCATGTTGCCCTGGTGGCACCGGTGCTAGTGTTGATGCACAGATTGGATGCCTTGGCGGGGCAGGAGTTCATACACCTCCAGGACTATTGCGCATTTTTTTCATCAGTCCTGATCTGAAATGTGATCTGGGAAATTTGCACAATTAAGCTGTCAAAACTATGCAAAATTAATTACAGGCTGGATTTGGCGTAAAGGCTTAGATACAGTGTTTTCCCTCAGCATTTGTGCTTGCTGTTGGAAATGCTTTAGCCCATTCATCTGTGCAGATAAAGCCAATAGAAGAAATCACTAAAGAAACATAGTTTTACAGGTGGGTTTAGGTGAATTTTCCATCAGCTTCATGTGCCTGTAGCATAACATTATATTCTTTTCTCAGCTGTGAGTTTTTTTAACTTCTGCTGTGAAGCACGAGACACTGACTTTTGCCTTTATCACTTGCCTCTGTCACCCTTGCACACACATGTGGGTAACATGCCAGGGTCTGTGTGGTGCTGTGCAGTCTCCATGTGGGGCCCAGAGGATCCTCACGGTGAGGAGTGGAGCTCCTGCACAGCTCTCCAGGTTTTGCTTTCTTAAAAGCTATTAAAATGCATTGTTGAAGGAGAAATGTCCAGGTTTCACTGAACCATGGAAGCTCCAGCTGGAAGATGAAGGTATCCAGGGCCACTGGATTCCTCTTTCTCAACCTTAGGGCAGCCGTTTATCCAGTAAGTATAAGTAGGTAATTTCCATTATTTTCACAGCAGCAAGGATAATTTAGTGTAAAGTTACATGTTATGTCTATATTGATCTAACAATCGACTGTCCTTTTTTATCTCTTTTCCCACACACTAGTTAAAGACTCGCAGAAATAGGACAAAATTATTGTGGTGTTGAGGAATGAGAAGACAAATTGTTTCACCTTATGCATAAGGAGGAAGATGGGGATATAGGGAGAGGGTAGGGACAGAAAAACTGAGGATTTGGCCCCCCCTTCCAGCTATGCTGAGCTGTTAGATCAGCTGAGCCATAAATAATGTATCTTCAGCCTTAGATTAGTTCAGGATGTAATCCTTCATTTTTGCCCTTCCCAAGGAATCACCAGTGAAGTTCTTTCATTAATAGCAAAAATATTTATTCAGACACGAGATAACCATTTGTTTCACTTGTTCCTCCAGAGATACATGAGGATATTCCATTTAAGTAAATGAGTGTTCTGCAGACCTAATTAGAGACAGAGTGAAGTCCATGGTCCTGTGCCAAGATGCTGTATCATGAACTAAAATTCATGGAAACTTAATCCAGAGTCACCATTTTTTTTGCTATATTTGAATCAGACTTTAAACATTAAATGAAAGCCAATACACCCAATAAAAGCTTGTAATCTAAACCGTAATAATAAATCTCTTGCTGGTATCCGCGTACAGATGAGGGTGAAATTGTAAGTGCCTTGACATTAATGTCATAGCACATCTTGACTTCAGTAGATCCAGGATTTTTTTGGTAATGTTTTTTTTTAATCTTAATTTATTAGCAAAGTAAGTAATTTAGGATTTCCTGTTTCCCCCCTCCTTCCAATCAGTGATGTTGTGATCAGCTCCTGGGACAATACTGGTATGTACTCAGCTGAATTTCTCTGTCAGCATCAGCCACCTCTTTTTTTCATCTGCCTCCCAAAGCCACTTCTCTGTTTTCACTGCCTTGCCTGCAGTCCACAGGCTCGCCAGGTGCACTGGTGTCTTTGGCTTTAGACTCATTTCCTAGGAGGGGAAAGCTCACATGACTGAGTATGTATCTTTTTGTCTGCAAAATGATCTTAGATGACTTTATTTTAAAAAGCTGTTCTTGAAAGGAGAACAGCTCTCCCAGAGGTCACCAGACAGAGTAGGTAATCCCAATTTACACTGCCTCAAGCTGCCTTGGGAAGGGAGCAGAGGTAGCACTGCTGGCAGCTGACTGCCTGTGGCACAGACATTGCTGCAGACCAATTGCACCTGGGGCTGCCCTTCCTCAGCAGGATGGTGCAGGGAGTGCAGGTCTCGCTCTGTCGTGGTGGGTTGGGGGACAAAGGACATGACTGTAAAGCAAAACAAGTTCCAGAGCCATTTCCATTGCAGAACTCTTTTTTTTTTTTTTTTTTGCACTGTACAGTTTGGTTTCATGTGACTTGAAGCCCTCCCACTGAATGGTGGCAACACATTGATTTTTGCCAAAGTGTCTGACTAAGTTTATTTAGGAGGCGTCTAGTGGTATAAAATCAGTAACAGAAATCGATTTTCAGCTTTTTCTGTGCTTTACAAAAAGCATGTGAGTTTCACTTGCACTAGTTGGAAGCAAGTGAAGAGAAAATAGTTCATAAGTTAAATATTTCTTCGTGTACAGTGAAAAAGAACTTATTTCTTGAAGAAAATTGATTTATATTATTAAATATTACACTACCATACATGAATGGGAATTAATTTTATGTCCTTGGAGATATAAAACAATACCGAAAACTGCACAAATACTTTTGTGCTCAATTATGGTCATTAAATTGATGTGGAATATCTAGTGTTATGTTGATTTAGCTCTAGCTTAAAGCTGGGGCTTACGAGGTGGGAAAAGGTGAGGTGTTTGTTCTGTCTGTATATTTTATTCTGTGTGTACCCATATTTTCGTTGTCTTCCAAAGTATTTGTGGATGTGCAAGAGGCATAAGATTGGCTACTAATGTGCTGGCTACTCCCTTTTATTGATTGAAGGGTTTAGCAACTGCGTTATACAGACTTTTTCATTCATTCTACATTTTTTTCCTGGTCTTATCTAAAGATTTCATTTTGCAGGCTCCTGTACCTGAGTTTATCTTTAAAGGCACCAGTATTATAGTGCTACAAACATTAGACAGGTTTCTTAAAGTTAAGCATGTGTGAGTTCCTGCAAAGTTAAGAAGAGACAGGGAGACATTGAACTGCCATGTGAATAAAAAATACCTTCATTTTCAGTAGATGTGAGAAATGTAATGTTCCTTATAAGGTTGCAGACAGGTTTCATGCACTGGGGGCTGATCTATGAGCACTTCTTGTCCGCTAGATTAGAGCATAAATATGTTTATTCTTGTATGTCACAGTACAAGGGCAGTGCAGTGGTAAGCAGACACCTGACTGACCAGCAGATTATAGGAATGAGGAGAAAATTCATAGCTGTTCTGTTTTCTTGTAAACTATACTTGTGGTTCTAGTGTGTCTGAAATTAGGGTAGGAAAGAAGGATGTACTGGGAGTATCCAGAAATTAGATTATGTTACCGATGAAAAGAAGAATTCAGTTATAAAGTTTACTCCCTTATTATTTTTTTTTTCTATAAGGGAGTCTTCTATTTCTGTTTGTTGGGTAGGATTCATCCATAGTTCAGTTTGCTTACACCATCCCACCCCTCCAATCTGTGTTTGTCAGGAGAAGGGGTCCTATGTACAACTGCTCCCCAGAGAAGGGTTTGTTGCCTGCAAGCAGCAGCTGAGAGAGTCATTTAGGGCTTGGATAGTGACTCCTCCAGAGAGTAGCTCCTGCCTCTAAGGTCTTCCTTCCTGTTCGTTATTTAATACCGATTTTATTTTGGGAACAAAAAAAATACCTAAAGAGAAACGGGCACTGTTCACATCAACTGTTCCTGCCCTGCAGATATAAGGGGAATAGTTTCCTTTCTAAAGGAAGAGTTGCCAGGAGCCTTTTAGCCAATTACCACAGGAGTTTGTGGACCAGAGCAATAAAGGGATTACTCTGCCTTCCATAGTGAACATTAACCACTGCTGTGCTAAACAAATGAGCCTTTTATATTTTATCTACTTTGATATTTTAAGGAAATGAGAAGTCTCAAAATTACAAAACCATGGTAATAAAGAGGTATCACCACATGGTTATTATCAAGAGAATTTTCTTTTTATAACTAGTGTGTGTTAAAGAAGAGGCATGCTCCTTGTTTGCCTTGGAAGCAAAATCATTCAAGTTTACTCTTGTCAGGTTTCTGAGAAGAATAAAACATTGTTACTGTTTGTGAAAGACAAATGCCCTGGTTGGGCCTGGCCCACAGGTTGTCTTCCTGGAAGCCGGATGTGATCGTGGCTGATGTCTTGTCTGAGATTTGTCTGATTCCACCTTCATCCATTGTCAGGTTCAGCTGCTGGTGCTGGCAGTCAGTTCTGCGTTCATTATCTCCAGTAAAATTACCTTATTTGCAATTAATCAAACATTGAAAAAAAAAAAAGTTGGACTTGGGTGTTTTGTGACCAGCACAGACATTACCTGTAAGGTAAGAATTCTTTTGGTAGTGAACCACAGCACTTCTGTAGAAGCTGGTAGTCCTGGAAGTGTAGCATACACTACAGCCCTGAGGTAAGATTGTTTTAAAGTGCATCTCTGTTTGTGTCCTGATGTCCTTCATTCTATATTGGCTGACCATAAAGGGAAGCTCATGTAAATACATTTCAGCTAACTGAAAATATACCATATACTTAAATTTTATATTATAACATTAAATTAGTAAATCACTATTCGTTGTGACTTCTGCATTAATCTTGTTTTCATGTAAAACCCAGTAATCACGTTTTCTGCATCAGTCAGTCAGTTTTCACTGGAAACAGCCAGATGCACAAAGACCTCTGCAGTAGTGCTGTGCTTGGAGTCACTAGCACAAGCACAAAACCATATGTTTGAGGACTCTTGCTGCTTCTCTCTTGAACTTCAAGCATGAAAATACATTTCTGTCCCATGCAACTGTGGAGCAAACCAAGAAAAGCCTGGGTTACACTATTGTGTACACCTAAAGTGTAGCATTACATTACTACTTTGTGGTGTCAGCATATTGCAGAAATAATCAGTGTATAAATTCACATTTGAGCTTTCCAGAATTGCATGTGGCGAGTTTTAGTTTAAACATAGTTAACAACACGGATAAGGTGGCAAAACCTATTTAAATATCTATGTACATTTGTCCCTGTCTGCTTTTAATATAGATGCTCTCAGAGAGTTGTGGATGCCATGTATAAAGCTTTTGTGTAGTACAGAACTTGTATTAGCATGTCAGTGTGCCCAGCAGCCTTTACAACAAGCAAGAAGAACCTAACTGAACATAAGAAACCATCTCTGATAAGGGATTGTTTGAAGTTCTTTCAGAGGAAAAAAAGACAATTTCCTAAGCAGCTTGTGCCACTTTAAAGCCTAGAAAAATAACACATTTGGATTCTAAAGCTAATTGGAAAGATGATTTTAGTAATTGTATGAGTGTCAAGAACAAAGGCACTTAAAAATTTACAAAAAAGGAGTGCAAGTAACTTTATAAAGCTACAAAAGCTTTATAAAAGTTGAGCAGATACTGCATAGCTGGATATTCTACCATAAGGGATCTGAAAGAACTACAGAAGTAGAAACTCTGAAATTCTTCCAGACATATGAAGTAAAGCCTTGCATTATTATGTGGGCAGGGCTGTTTTTCTTGGCCATAATTTAGGAAGACTTTTGTGTGTTATCATCAACGAATTAGAACTTGAATAACAAATCTTGGATATAATCATCATAATCTGTTCCTGTTGGGGAGGGACAGAAGGGGAAAAAAAGCTTCTTGTAAAATAGTTTAAACAAATTTGATGGAAAAATATGGACAACTCATTAGCTTAGAATAGCTTATCATTTAGGTGGACATTTTTTGTTGAGTGGTTCATAGTGATAGAGTCTGCTTTAAGAGTTCCTAACTCAATCACACTGCAAAAGTGAGCTCTGTGTATGATACTGCTTAGGATCTTGTGTCTGCTTTGAGTTCCATACTGAAATGGAGTAATTGAACATGTCAGACTGTCCCATAAAACAAAAATGAGTAAAGTAAAATTGATTGCAGTGTGTTCTCCATATTGCACACCTGCCTTAAGAAATTACTGTAACAGGCCTTTGCAAGACATTGTAACTGTGTGAAATATACTTGTATGTATATATGCATATATGTATATAACCTTATGTCCATTCGTAAATTATTTTTACATGTCTGTAGGTATCAGAACTTGCCTTCATCTTGCCCTGTGATTGTGAGTGTTCTTTGAAGATGTGTATGTGAGGATGTCAAGTATTAGCACCCTTATGAATCTGCAGGCAGTCATACTAGGTGATGTGTTCCTGCCTTGTCTGGGTAAACACTGAGAAGAAGGTAGATTTCTATTATGTGGGGATAAAAGAAATTAAAATTTGTATGCAAGAGGAATGTGAGAGGTGAGAGGTGCATGTATTCTTGAATGCAATATATACAATACCAGACATAACAGTCATTACTTCTGTTTCCTTTGTTTTTTTTCTTTTATTTTCTTTCCTTTTTTAATGAAGGAAAAAAAGCATCATTTAAGTGAAAACCATTACATGAACTAGATGCTTTTAATTTCTCTTATAACCCATATATCCCTCTGCCCAAACAGACTCAAATTCCTCAGTTTTCCAATAGCTTGCAGTTTCTTACTGATATCCCCCACTTCTATCCCTTTTTTCCTAGCTGCACCTAAGCAGAAAATCTGCATTCTGATTTGGTAGTATTTTCAGTAACTAAAAAAAAAAAAAAAGTTCATACATTTGTTTGGAGAAATGAAGTGGCTTGTTGAAACTTCTTGTAAGTAACTGACAATATAACACAAAGACTTCCAGTGAATTTGTCTTTACATGAGCTCCTTAATGGATGAAGGTTTTGTGGGGCCAGTGGTGTGGAGTCATTCTATAATTACCTTATTTTAGTGGGTTTTGGTACACTGTGTTTCAGGTTCAGAGGCATTTACCTTGTTCTGCTGTGAATGATAGTGCTTCATTATGACATTTGCACTGACATTTATGGGAGAGGTCCTGAAAGGCCCTAGGCTACATCATCATTTTCAAACTCCCACACGCTTCTCCTCGTTTTTATTAGGAACTCCTCAAAGTCAGTTATACACCCTCTTTCAAAGTGTTGTTTTAACTCAGGTCTGTCAGGTTGCCTGTACAACACTCACTAGTGACTGGGCAGCTGGTATGCTAATTGCTACCTTACTGAACCAACCATAATGGCATGTCTTTTTCTTTTTGCAACCTTTTTGTGCATTAATGTTTCTTCTTTGAACATACATTTTAATTATTGTGGCTTTGGAGTGGATTTTGCTGCCCGCTTCAAGTTTTCAATGCCTGTATACAGCGCTGTGCACAATGAGACCTAATCCCCAGCTGGAGACCATCTCCAACAATACAGTACAAATACATTATATTATATTTCAACATTTTTTGTTTGATTTTAGCCTCATTCAGAAGGAGTTTTATTGTTATTTCTCTATTCCTGTTTGACATACTAATTTTACAGTGATTTTCTGGTTATTTAAAGCGGATTTGGGGAAACACTTTCAGTGTTTTGCAAATCATCCACTTCACAACATAAGAAACAAATCTTTGTAAATATGGATTGGGGGTTGATGTTTAGCATGTCAGTATATACAGTACATGTTAGTGTACCTGAAAGGTGAGATGTGTGACTTGCTACAAATCTTTAGCTTTGCACATCACAGGATTGAAGAGCTGGAGTTGCTTGTTTGCTTTCTCATGTTGAAGTGGTAGCTGTCATTACTGTGTGTTATGCTTTTAAAAAAGCAGGGAGGAGAACATTTTTGCTACTGTGTATGCCTCACAGAGCACGAAAAGTAAGACATCATTTAAAGTGGCTATTGTGCAGGAGATTTCTGGAATGTTTGGCATTGCATGTTAAACTTTGGCATTTTGTCATTAAGCAGTGGAACAGAGCACAGCCTCTCAAATATGCAGTCAGGCCTCCTGAGCTCCTGTAAAAATAAGCTGGCAAACAAACTCCTCTAATAAAATGCTGATGCTGGAAAAGATATATGGTCATCATTTGGTTATGCTACTTTCCTCAGCATGTCTCATCTATTTCCGAAAGTAAAAGAGATGATTGCCAGAAAAGCAAAAGTCATGGTGAGGTGAAATGCTGGCCTTGCTGAGACAGAGAACAGCTCTATCACTGCGAGCCATGAAATGTGCCCATGCCCTGGCCAGGTCGCTGGTTTCAGTGGACATTAACCTGCCTTTTAGTCAAAGCAGTTGTTTCTTCCCTCCTACTGCTCTTATGATGTTCATTGTTTAGCAGTGTAAATATGACTTACGATTGTTAGTTTGGGCTTTAATGACACTGTAGCCATTTAAAAAGCCCCCCTGGAGCCTTCCAGGGGGTTGAGTGCACTGGGGAGGCAAGAGGAGGCTTCTGGCATTGAGAGCATTTGGGTTTGGGGCTGCTGTTGATAACCTGGGCAGTGAAGGTGGTGACTGTGCTGTGGTCCTGCCATCTAGGCTTCTGCTTATTGGTACTGTTATTTTCCTGGCAATTTTTCTCAGGATGGGAATTTATAATTAATTTATAAATTTTGAACTCATATATTTTTTCATTTACATTTTTTCATGTATGCGTACTTGCAACATTCTCTTAATTAGCCTGTGCTCTTTCCTTCAAAAGGAAATACATATGTTTAATATGTACTGTGTAGGGTGCTTGTGTAGGATAGGTGAAGGAAGAAACAGGAGTAATGACAGCCTAGAAAAGTATAGTGTAGAATATTTGGTTATTTAATTCATAAATTACAGTTTCAGTTAAAAAAAATATTTTCAGATTCTTCAAAATCTATGTAGCATCTTCTAATAGTGACAGTAAAACTTTCCTGAATACAAAAAAAAAGTGAAGATAAAGAAACTTCTTTTAAAACAAACATTTTGTCAGTGCTGGAAATGGTAACTCTAATGATGTTAGAGAAATTGCAGTATCTTTCCTGTCATACTACACTAGCACATGGGAGGCTTAAATAAGAAAAATACTGACATGACAGTCAAAATAATTTGGTAGAGAGGGAGTCCTTGAAGACACCATGCGTGTCAGAGCAGAGCTATTTCCAAATACTCCTGTGTGTGATAGTGATCAAGTAGGTTCAGGAGAGAGCAGGTTTTTATGAGTCTACATATTCTGTTTTCTATTTCTGAATCAAGTACTTTTGTACTGCCCTCCCAGTTCTCTGGCCAGCTCTACTGGGCACCTGTTGGTGCCTTGGGAGCAGCCCGTGGGTGCCTGCCTGGCAGATGAAGGGTGTTGAATGAAGGCAGAACATGAAAAATAGTCTTCTTTCCTCATTCAGAGAGCAGTACTTAACAGCTTTAAATAAGGAGGAAACATTACTTCTGTTCATCTGTAGTGTCAGTCAGTCAGTCTTATCTTTTTCTTTGTGTTGCTTAATTATTGGGGAAATATTTAATTATTAGCAGCTTACATATTCCTGAAACAACTCTCTGATCATATATTGTTTTACCTCTTCAGTTTTGGAAAATCTAACAGGAAAAGTGCACTATCAGGAAAAGACTATTATTTGGTCTCTAACCAGTAATGTGTTTTAATAGAGTGGAGATGAACAGCATTGGTTATTTGCAGCTTCTTTTTTGCTGAATTCTGTAGCTCTTGTGTTCCACAGGACTGAACAGCACAGTTTGTATGTGACATCTACTGCTCATATAAGCAACTCCAGGAACTTTTTTTAAATTTGTGTCTTTTATAAGGTCCTTGAGCCTGGCTATCTATAGCTCACCAGAGAACAGCATGTCCTGTGTGCTGCACTCTGCTCATCACATCTTGGAATTCTTCTGGTGTGCATAAGCCACTCATCTGGGTGAGATGAAACACAGACTTTTCTAACGTTTTGACTCCCTTTATCCTCTCTGTAGGAGCTCAGCAGGCAGGATGTGCAGTGATCTGGAAATTTCTGTGTTGAGTTCCTAGAACAGCTGAGTCAGCTCCAAGGTTTTCATGGCTGTGTTTTCAGTTATCTGTTTCATAGATGGTGATAGGACTGCGGACTGCCAGTGATGATAAAAACAAATATATATTTGTGGCAATTAGACATTGATGTATCTGGACTTTAAGCTGTGCTGTTGTTGGCAGGATTACAAGAGCTGGGTTGTTTGGAGATTTAATGTTCTCATTGTGGTTATTGTAGGGCAAAACTGAAAGCTCATAAAACTGAAGGCAGGTCATATCAACAGACCAATTAAAGACAGTGTGTATCATGGATACAAATGTTTGTGAGCTATATTGCTTACACAGAAATAAGTATTTTTGACCTTTCAGCATGATCTCCATTGATTCCTCATCACTTTCTCATGCAGGAGAGTCTTTTAGAGAAAATGCTATGAGACATGACTTCATTCAGTCCCTGACTTTAGTCGGATTTCTGCAGTACTGATTAAAACCATCTTGGTTTTACTGGAGTGATGTAGGTGACAGAACAAGACAGCTTTTCCTTTCTGTGATTTTCACTGTGTAGGTCATCTGAAAAGATGAAAATGGTTTTCCCAAAAAAGAATACTTTTCCCATAGGTTTCATTACTAAATTGCTACTTGAGTGGATGATTATTGTGTGCAGTTGAGTGGCAATTGCTGTAATTGTGTATTTGCAGGTGGCACTGTCTTCTCTGCCAGGAGATAGGAGAAGGTCTGAGCAATCTGTTAATGGCACAGCCACTGGAACAGCAGCAAGGTAGCTCAGTTTGCAGCCACAACACTGTTAAAACACAGATAACTTGAAACAACTACATTCAAAAAAAACTTCTGTCTCATCAATGCCTGGCTGATTTCTAATAAAACCAAGTTCTAGCTCTTCTTTAGCGCTTCTATTTGCATTGAAGCTTGTTTGCACAATGCAGATGCAAAGGAAATAAGCTGCTGAGCCAAACTGGTGAGGAGGATTCTTAGTTGCTGTGAATTAAAGAGAAAATGCATAGACTCGGAGCGTTTGTTAAAAGCTTTTTTGATGTGTCACTAGTTCTCACTGAAACTAAATTCAAGCAGAAAGCTGGTGTTTTGATACCAGCTGAGAAGGTTGATATGGACCTACCTGTAAATCATAATCACTGCAAAATCCAAATACTGGCCAATTGACAGCTGCCCCAGCATCCTTCTTTACGATGTTTTTTCTCTGTATGCTCAGTGAAAATATGCAACTCTTATGTTGTGAGATATCTTTAAACAACATCAAACAATGTTCTTGAAAAACACAAATCATGTATGGACTTTCATCCATTTCTTGCTAAACACCTTAGATAAACTGTTGGAAGCCCCTATATCCTGTACCTTTTCCATTATGATTTTCTTTTGGTTACTATGGTCACTAGAACTAGTAATAACTAACAAAATCAAATACGAGTAAATATCAGCTCTTAAAGCTCACTTTAACTATATGAAAGTTAATCTTGTGCTTCTGATTTTTGTCCTGCTGAAGTCCCAACTCTTTCCATGAACTAAAATTGGGGTTTCACCTCCAGGACTATACCTTAATATGAGAAAGTGCACATCTCTACACTTTAGGACCAAACTGATTGCTATAATAACTTTTTTTTCCTGTCTCACATACTTTTTCTTCTGAACTGAAGTGTACTCTTTTATCAGAAATTTCTCTCAGGTACCCATATTAACACTTTTTCATATTCTTTTGAACAAAGCCTGAAGGGAGAACTTCTCTGGCATCATCCATAATTCAGAATTTATAGCTCTTTTCTGAATGTGCTGAAATTTTTCAACATTGCTTTTGAAATACACACACCCCAGAACTAAGCTTCATTATTTTATGGTCCTGTCAGAGTCACATAGAGGAGTAATGATGCTTCCCTACTGTTACTTTGAATTCCCTTCATATATTGTATTCACTGGCTGCAGCATAGCATTGAGAGTTCATGGTCTGTTGTTACTTCATGTGTTTTAAAACACTTTTAAACCATTATCTTAAAGATTGTAATTTGTTGGTGGCAGAACCAGCAAAAGTCTCACAAACTTCCTTAATTATGCAAGGTGGAAAAAATTCAGCTTGCTCCTAAGCAAAACTCTTTAACTGATGGCAAGACATATCAATAATCATATAATAGGTAATGTAATTTATTATATCCTTAAAGTTTTTGACAGTTGTCACATCCAGTAAAGAATTGCAGTTTTACAATACCCCTCTAGATTGGGAAGTAAATTTCATTTTGAAGTGTGGAAACTGAGGCACAAATTTGTCACTGGCCAGGATATATTGCTATACCTGTATTGAACCCACTGAGTCCACAACCTTCATTTGTTCATCCTTCATGGGCTGCTTAGGAGAACAAATGTTTTATATTTAATGTCACCCCATTGTGATGTTATTCTGAAAGGGCTTCCTTATATGTGGACATCATATCTGTTTTTAGGACAGTCCTGTGCAGGTTAGGGGTCTCTTACCAGTGCATGAAATGCACCATGGCAGCGGGAATTCAATTGCTCAGCAAGTCTGCATTCCTTGGCACAGGGAGCAGGACAATACTGCTGGTGTCCAGACCTATTGTTTTCATAGTGCTGCATTTCCTCACTAATGGCTTATGAGACAAATATTTAAGTGCTTATTGTTATATATTCTCCTTTCATCTCATTATTTGTAGAGCAACTATTAGGATTGTGAAACTATTTTTTTTTCCTTTTTTGAAAAATAAGATCAAGCAGCAGTGTGCACTTAGGAGTTTGTTCAAGTGTGCACTTAGGAGTTTGTTCACAGTGACTGTTTTGTCTCCTGTGGTTCACTCCTGGCACTCCTTCAACTCAGCAGCCCTCAATCAGCAGAGCCCGCTGTGCTCCAGCGCCCAAGCCCCTGAAACACCTCCACATCCGCACTGGAATGAATTTGAGAGTTGTCAGACCCTGGTAGATAGATGATCATCCACCCTTAGAAGTCCTGTCAAATCTACTAAAGTGTCTTTTATGGTGGAGAACAGACACTAACGGTGCTTCAAAGGACTTGCTCAATTGTGCATCTTTTTTTCTCTGCTGTTAGAGATGCGGGGTTCAGGTCAAGTTCAGCATGGGACCTTTTTCATCATGGAAACTTTTGTACTGAAAGGAAAAGCTCACCTAGTAGTTAAACTAAAAGAATTAGTATTTTAGGAGCTTTTGTTGAGGCAGATACTGTGCATTACCTGGGGAGCAGGTTGTCCTCTTTTGCAGTATGTGTGTTTTACTCCTTTTTGTACCAGCAGAGGCTTTTTGCCTCAGTGTACTTCATGCTTTTACTCTGCCCTTATCACCCAGTATTGCTGTAGAAAAGGACTCTGGGATGTTCCTTTTTTTGCTCAGGTGACCAGTTGTTCCTCTGATCTCATCTGTTTTCTTGGAGCCCGTCTCAGACTGGAAGCCCTTGTCTCCCCTTCCCTGATGACAGCCAGATGTACCTCGCTGCCTGGATTGGTCTTCTGTGCCTGCACAGTCTGGAGGTAGAGACAAGAGCTGTTCAGGCAGCTGGAGCTGGAAAGATGCTGGTGCCAATCCAGGAGAATCTGAAGGGATCCTGATCTGAGATGTTTTCCTCTGAGCTGCAGATTCAGTGCCTCTGCTTTCCCTGCTGATGCTTTGACAGCACAAGGCAGAATGAAGGGCTGCCCTGCTGTCTGCCCCCCACCTCATGGCACAGCTTGGTGCTTCCCAAGGGCAGAGCCATGGACTTTTTGTGGATCAGGGAAGTGTGAGTGTGGGAGAATCCAACACAGCCTTCCAAGCCTAGCTGTCTGCCTCCTCATGCCAGCCTGCCATTCCAGGGCAAGCCTTGCCAACTCATGAACCCCCAGGCTGAATTGCCCAACATCCCATTTGGTAAGAGAACGGAAGAGGTTTTTTGAATTACTACTTTGTGGCTGTTGGATTGGTTTTTTTGGTGGTTTTTTTTTTTTTTTCCTTCAGAGTGTGCATCAATCTCTAGAGGTCTAGAAAACAGGATCCTGTTCAGAATTACTGCCCTGACTGAGCCCACTTCCTTGCCCAGTGATCAGGCCCTTGGCTCAGCAGGTCTGGTGTTAGATGCAGCCCCTGGAGACACCAGGTCAGGATCCTGTCTTCTCCTACCCAGAGAGCCAGGGATCCACCACTGCTAGAAACACTCAGAGAAGATAGTCCCTAGCACTTTGGTTAGGGAGTGTTTGTTCACTCTGCCCTCCTGCCATATATCCATCATCATAAGGTTCTTAAACTTTTTTGGTTTTTAAGTGCAATTATCAGAGACATTCTAAGTCATCTTCACTTTTGCCAGTGCCCGAGCACTTGCAGAGGGGAATACCACTTGCTGTGTGGCCCTTTCATACTTGCAGTCACTGCCACACTGCAGGGTCATTACCCAGTGTTTGTTTTAAATGTCTGAAGTCCACAGCTATGCTGGTATGTTAACCCACCACTTCTGTGTAGTCTGGAAACGTTAAAACCATAAATTATTATAAACAAAGTGCCTTTGGGGAGCTTATATATTGTGGTTATTTAAGTAGTTCTAGAGATTTCTGCCTTAGTTTACTGCTCAAAGAATGTATACATGATCAGAGAAATATTCCACAGTTCACTGAAGAACAAAGGTATATTTAACAGAAGATGTATTTCTACCGAATATATGCTTTTTTAATTAGGATTTTAGCTTAAAAAAATAATTTCAGCTTGCTTCATCTGCTTTCCATATGTAACTGTTTCAGATAAAGTACATAGCTAAAGGTTTAATTGAATCAGTGCCATTGTATAAATACAGAATTTCTGTATATGTACATTTCTCATTCTGATAGCTTCCAAAGGACAGCTAAGTGATCATTAGAATAATTTAACAAAAAAAGATTTTTGGTTTATGAGATGAAAGTTCTCCTACATAAAATAAAACATGCTGGAACTGATTTTCATTGCATGGTTATAGTTAATGGTTAAAAGTTTTCAGTCTGTGCAGAACCATTTCCATACCACTGACCCACCCATCTGTTTTAAAGAGACCTTGTAGTCAATAATACATGATATTTGGTCATTGAGGAGCAACTCCCATGGTCCAGTGTATATTCAGTGTACCCTTGAAATTTAGCCTTTGGTTTTGAAAGGTTCAGTGTTTAAAATGTCTGGCCATCTTTAACCATCAGTGAATATTTTGCCATAAAAGATAAAGTCCTGAGTAAACCACTATAGTTTCCAACTGCATCCAGGAGGAACAAAGTGAGTTAAGGCTGGAGCCTAAAATTTTGAGGCAGAACTAATAAAGCTTCTCTTTGTTGAGGTTTTAGATATTGCTTTGTTCTCATATGCCCTGGTGAAAAAAATATTTCTTTTAAAAAATACTTTACAGACACTTAATCTTGGTTGTGTCTAATGCCTTTCAATATTTTTAAAAGAAATTCCAAGTGGATGAGTTATTTATGTGTTTAGCTTTTATTTTCCATTATGTCTTTTAATAGATTCCAGATCTCATCTATATTGTAATGGCTTCTGTGTTACGGAGCCACAAAATTTACTGGGTTAAATATCCATTTTTCTTGCCTCTCTGACATGAAAGTGCTACAGACCTATACAATAAATTGGCAGCACGTTTGTGAGCTTGAAAGCCCATGCTGCCACCCTCACTGTCTGCACGCAGGCTTCACCAGACGTGAGGGGGTCCCGGTGCTCTTCAGCACACCTGGAAGCACCATGTTATTCCTAGCACTCAGGTGAACATGCTTGGAAGACATCATGATTAAAGGCTGTAAGTGGAGAAGTGTTCAGGCTTGAATTCTTTGTAAATTGCTTCCCTCAACCAACATGTCGAAGCACATATAGAGCATAATTTTATAGACTTGTCTGAGACCTGGGGTATGCAGATGGGAGACGTAATGTGATGTCAAAAAAAAGAGACAACCCCAACTGCTGTTTGCTTTCCCCTTCACCATCCTGTCTTCCCCATGCATTTACATCTTTCCTTTTTTTTTCCTTCTGGCTAGATTTACTTGAATTTCTGAGAAAAGCAGGTGTTTCAGGGCCAGAGCAGCAGAAGGAGTGAGGCTGAGCTTTTAGCATCATGTAATTGCCACCATGAATCCCTGAATTTTTTTTTTTTCTGATTTTTGAGACCATAAGCTCCAGGAATTGAAATATAGCATTCTGCACTCAAGAATTATTCCACAGAAAATGTAAGGGAGCCTATAATTAAATACTTGTGCACAGATAGCAGTATTGGAAGAATAAATTTGGTGCCAGGCTCTCCAGAAGTGGTTGAAAACCGTAAATCATGAAACGAATAGATAATCACAGATATGACAAACTGTAGCTGCATCTGCTGATTATTTTCTCCTCAGCCTCTTGTGTACAATTAAGAATTCAGATTTAACAGCTGGGAATGATTTTCAAATGTTGATCTGAAGTAGAAAGTTCTATTTGGAAACTTTCAGCAGTTCTTTTATCTTCCCCATTCATTATTTTTCCTGGAATAGGTTAAAAAACATAGTACTTGACCTGCTCTGCATTGAGATAGAAAAGAGATCATTATAAACTCAGATATGGATTTATGCTTAATGATCCACCTTCTAGTGTGACTGAGTTCAACAGCAGACAGACTGAATATCTGTCAACAGGCTAAAATTTCTTTGGTCAAGAAACTTCATCTGTTAATATTTTATTTTCCTAGTTCAGCAGAGAGACATGTTTCAAAGGTTTCTTGTTGAGAGTTGTGGCAAAGAAACTAAGGTAAAAAGCTCACAGTGAGTGCTTGTCAAATTAGAGATGATACACAAGGGAAAACTATTAAAAACTGAGGGTATTTACTAATTACTAATTACACCATTATATACACTGGTTAGCATAGAGTTCTATATGTAAATATACCAATACTCTGAATGGACAAATCTGTGTAGACCTTGTCTACATATAAAATTCCTACAGAAATGTCTCATGCCTGTCACTGTGCTCCACATGAATCTTAGTTCAAAGCATTTGGCATTTATGCTGTCAGAAGCAGCTGTTCAGGCTTTAGGATACAGTGTTTATATGTTTATGTTCTGCAATTTTTTTT
The DNA here is from genome assembly GCA_013400175.1 of Phainopepla nitens. Classification (NCBI taxonomy): domain Eukaryota; kingdom Metazoa; phylum Chordata; class Aves; order Passeriformes; family Bombycillidae; genus Phainopepla; species Phainopepla nitens. The sequence continues at coordinate 328,826 of VXBQ01012965.1, read as the reverse complement.
TTCTTTGTATTCTGCCAGTAAAACCTCTGTTGTTAATGATCCAACAAGCAGGTACAGCAGTTTTATCTGAGTATGTATGCATGTGGATTTACACGCTTCCTTTACAACAACAGATACTCAGAGATCTTTCCCTAGTCTAGTAAAGAGAACTGGGCATCTTTGCTGATACAGTAGAGGATTATTGTGATTAATCTGGTTAATTAATTAGTCCCTCTAGAAGTGGATAAAAGAAGAGTTGCATTTTTGGTAGGGGTACATCCTAACAGGGGGCATTAAGGGCAAGTTTATTTATTCTCATTTGACACCAACAGTTGTGGTTTACATTTTACCTTCAAATATTTTTCTCCTCTTTTATCTGTTCATTTCATTTGGCATTTCCAGTTGCTTTTCAGTGAAACAACATATTTTTATTCTTCATCACATTTTTTCAAGTCATAACCTTATTGTTAGTAGATCAACTCCAGGAAACTTGTCTGAAATCTGGTCACCCTACACAGACGTGTCATGTTTTGCATTTTTGAAAGATAATCAGCATTATCAGCCAAAATCTTATTATTCTTTAGAGCCAATATTCTACTACTTATATTTCTTTCTCTTTGTTTTTTCTTTGCTTACTTGTGTTGGGGTTTTTTAGTTTAGTTTTATTTCATTACAGCAGTATGCCCATACCTAAGCTTTTCATTTTTTTTCTTTTTTTGTTCTGTTTTAAAGGTACAGAATTATGCTCCTTTCTTTAACGTGGTCTTGTTCTCCTGATATCTGGTCTGAGGAGTTTACTTATATTGACTGCTGCTCAGGTTAAGCAGTCAATATAACTGCTTCCTACAGTCTTTTTAATGATAGAAACATAACAAATTTTTTACATCATTTTATGAGCTGAATACTGAGAATAAATGTTGTTTTAGACTACTTCAATATTAATTGAAGCAACCAGTCTTCCAGAAAATTTGCATAGAATGGAGGAGCTGTCATCCAACTTGACTCAGTTTTTTTTAGGCTGGTCACACTCATTTTCAGTGTATCCAGTGGTTTTGGAAAGTTTTGCTCATGATAGACTGTGGTGTTTTCTGGGGCTTCAGCTGGAAGAAAACAGTAATATCAGCTGGTGGGCTAAGTTAGGAGATGGTACAAGATAGGAAAATACTGAACCATTTTCTTAGTATAAAAATGGTCTGCATCCACCAGTTAACTCAAAGCAATGAAGCAGTTTCCAGTGCAGCCAAAGGCCAAGATATGCGTGCAAGAGCAGAGAGCATGGACCATGCAAGATCCTGAGGACCTGGGAACGTGAAGTACCGACTTCAGAAAAACTTTAGAGCTGTTGCTGCATATTCAACCAGTCCTGACTTCTCAAGATGACTTGGAGTGTGAGGGTCTTCGTGGCCTTGGAGTTTGTAGAAGCAGGGAACTCTTGAGTACGCTAGGAAGATGACACTGCTTACCAAGCGGAAACTGAAGGAATTACTCCTAATTTTTTTTTCCAGTTCTGCTTTCCCCAGTTTGAAAGGAGTGTTGAATTGTAAAGACCCAGAGAAGCCTTCTATTTAATAGCCCAGGATTATTCATCAGAGTAAGCAGGATTTCCCAACTTTACTCAAGTTCCAAACAGGTCAAAATCAAGACACGATACGTGTTCTTTGGAGTCCACGTTTTTACATGAGAAAAACTATCCACTTGAATAGATGTTGGTTAGGGGTTTTTTTGTTTGTTTGTTTTGATCTGTTGCTTTTGTTGTTGTTGTTGCTGTTTTGTTATTTTTGGTTTTGTTTTTAGGGTTTTTTTTAATATGTGCTTTATTCTGGCAGGAATTAATTTGGATTAGCCCCATTGCTTGTGTTCAGACTAGTGGCTTACTCTTAAATGATTCTTGATTTGTATGTTTTAATTTTCAGCAGGAATGTGAGCATTTCTAATTTTCACCTCTTTAAAAAATCAGAAAATTTATAATAACAGGTTGTGAGATACTAGCTTTTCTGCTTCTCTGTCACACTTGGAGATGAAATCTTTCCAGTAATAGGGTAGCAGACTGAGAAGTAGTCATGTGAACAAAGAAATGTTGAAACCCTTTGAATTAAAATAAAAGCAGTGCTACTCTACACCTTAATCAATGGAAAGGGCTGTTTGGGCCATAGGGTTTTTATATTTTTTTTGTTTACAGATTTACAAAGAGAATTTTCAAAAGTTGTCTTCAGGTCATCCTTCAGAGCACAGTTGCAATGTAATTACGAGATACATATTGGGGAAGAGGGAGCATGGAAAAAAAGACAGCAGTGATGATGGTTTTCAAACAATGTATTTTATACAGCAGGAAGAAAGTGATTACTAAAAGGTTAGCCCAGATTATTATTCATGAGTTTTCTGAGCTGTTAAACAAATTGTTGTGCAAATGTTCATAACCTCATAATTTTCTCCCTCTCAAAAGGTGTTCAGATCTCCACATGTGCAATAGATCAAGTGTACTTCCAAAAATAGGTATGTTGTTTGTGCTTGCAATTCCAGATGATCTTGTTAGGGCAGTGAAGCTTCTGCAAAAAGTTATCTGTGGATCCTTTCTCACTTCAGTTCCTTTTACAACTGGGAGCTGCTACTGCACTGCAGAATAACCCTCTCCTTTTTGGGCACTGGGCTTTGGCTTCAAAGCTAAATGCAATTAAATCACCCTGATTAGATCATTAGAGCCTTCAGTGAAATCTGCTCAGTAACATGTCTGAACTTTTGCTGTGGTTCCAAATGAATAACTTTTTGGTATTTGACTTTGCTTTGAAATGTGGAGTGCTCTTTGCCTGAAGGGGTATCTGGTATTGTATAAACATGGAAGTTTTCAGACCAGTTGAGGGACAAAGTGCAGAATAATTCAGCCTTGCTGAAGATCTGAAGTATTTCAGCAGTATTATTAGCACTGTGCTCTGTGTCTGCTTCATCTTGTTGAAAATTTTACAAATTAGGGGCCTCCTCACAAACACTTCTGGAAGAGCTCATCAGGCAGCACTAGCTGAGCTCTCTCCCTCCTGAATAGCTCCTGTATGTGACCCTGTGCATTCAGCCCCGGCATAAAGTTCTTAAGGGCATCTCCCTCCCCAGACACTTTGCTCCCGTGTGTAGTTCACCCTGTGCCTCCAGCATGATAACAGTATTGCAAAGTGTGGAACACCGGATATTGAATTTTGTCATGGTCAAAGCTGGCATGAGGGCATTATTGACCAGCAAAGGTGAATGCATAGGGAAAGTGGCGATTTGCTTTGAAAATCAGGGTCACTTTCACAGGCCATGTGCCACTGAATGACTTTCTGTGGCGAGCCTCACCCCTTGTCACAGCAGTCTGTGGGAATGCACAGTTCACTAGACACATGTGACATGTTCACTTTGCATGTCTTCACAGTATTGTAGGGGTGAGACATGGCCCCTACACCAGCTGAAGAAAATAGAGGGAAGAATATGAAGGTAACAGTGAGTGATGAAAATACAGATCTAAAACTGGGAAGACAAAATATACAGAAGAAATCCCAAAACATCTGACACCACCAGTTGTGCCTCTGCCTACTTAAAAGTAGTTGGAGGTTTCTTGTAAGCACTGTAACTCTGGTTTTGTTTGTTTTCAATGCTAGAAATTCACAGAGATCTACTGCAGAATGAATCACTGTTCAGCATGACTTAGGCTAGCAGAATTTGACTCCTTGGCTAGTGTGAGACCTCTTTTTCAGACACAAAACAACACTGAAAACTCTAAGCAAAACCTGGAAATAGAGCACATTGGTTTTTTTATTCTCCATGACATCAAACTAATAATTAATAGTTAACACCATTTTGGTGACTGTTTTAGAAGCCAGACTGTAGAAGCTACTTCTTTTCAGAGTTCCAAGCTTTTGTTTGCAGTTTATGGAAATACAACATTAGTGCTTTAGACTTCACATCAGCTCTGTGCCAATGAATTTGACTGTATGAATAGCTGACTTCTTCCTTCCAGCAAAGTATGTTCTTCATAGTAAGCATTTTTGTGTGCTTCTCTGCACCACTCCAGTTAGTGTAAGAAAATCAAGAAAAGAAATGATAGCCTGAAACATAGTTGGCAAACCTTTTATACTTTCATACAGAAATATGCTTCTTTTGCCAGTAAGTTTACTAAAATTCAATTTTTTTTAAAGTACGGTGCCTTAGGAAAGCTGTAGTACTTGCTAGAGAGGTCATATTTACTGACCAGAAAATAGTAATTGGAAAAGAGATGAAGCATGGTCTGTTGCTTTAGAAATTATTCTTTGAATTGGCCAATTTTCAACTGTAAGGAAGTCTAGAAGGATTCTATCCCATTTCTGCCTCCTGATCTTTTTCTCCCAATAGCACACTGATAAAAGATTTTGTATGAGGCTTCTATTTTTCCAATAGACAAAGGAAATATAAATTTCCTCTGGGGTTTTTCTTAGTTCTATTGAGTTAAGCCTAGTCTGGAAAGAATATGCACAGAATGGAGAGATGCAATTTGGACATGCACTTTGCTGTTAATACAGGATGTTGTGAAATAGCAGATGCAGGCATTAGGAATGCAGCACTCTGAGGCAGTAGGTTAGGACTCTACTTGAAGCAGTTTGCATAGCATTTTCTGCAGGTCTTTATCAGTTTACTTTTATTGCTATTTTGCTTCCCATGATAAAGAAATGAAAGATCCCCTTCTGGCAAGGAAACCTTTGCAAATTACAATGACCAAAGGAGAAGAGTTGCCCTTCCTGATCTCATTGTTCCATAGCCACCATGAAGATTTTTCAGTTTACATAGTTACTGACTTTCCCTTCTTTGTGGTATCATCAGTCCTGAGTATGGAAGAGATGTGCTTTATCTTACCCCAAAAGATCAGACACTTAAAAGAATTTGTCAAGTGCTTTAATATCTTGTGCTGCACTTCTAAAATATTGCTTAATTATTGCTTTTAGGCAAAAATAAAAACACTCAGAAAAGATCACATTTGTAAGACGTATGTGATGGCTAGGTAAGGTCAATCACATGTTCCTAGTTATGTCCCATTGATGGTTTGAGGCAGTCTAGAGAAAGACCTGGCTCTTCACATGGGACTGACTGTTCTTCTCCTTGCAGGTGAATCAAACAAAGCTCAGTCTATCCCATAGAGTGCCATATGGATTTTTCACCTATAAGCCATCCCAACGTCCAGTGCACCAATGCATGCAAGTGCAGCTGAGGTGCCATCGCAGGGGCCATTACTGGAAGTGCTGCTGTGTTCCTGTTTTGCTTGGTGATCTGCCCAGCACCAACATGAACCAGGTAGCTTGAGAACTAGCACAAGTTGCTGCTGGGAGATTTGCCCACAGATTTGAGCATAGGGTGAAGGGTGTGTGGCTGGAGCTCACTCTCCTTGCTTGTTGCTCCTTCAGACTGCCCAGTGTTGGGCAATTTAGGAGTGGTCTGCAGCCAGCTTATCTGAGTCATAACATGGCTTTTATGGCCTCTGTTTCAAGGAGCCAAGGATGTTCAAAGTGGCTGATAGCTGCTTGTCTTTATCATCCCTGCAGCCAAAACCAGGCATTTCCCACCTATTAATGTGCAATCCAGAATTTGAGAGCTCATCTGAAAATCAGTTTGTTCACCTTGGGAAGGTTAACATTTGGTGGGGGTTTTTTTGTTTGCTTGCTTGGAGTATACATTTGACAAAGTAACAGGAGTTTGCAGACTGTTTCTTGGGCCATGCTATGACATCTGTCTCAGTCCTTGCACAATAAATGGTGCAGCTAGAGTTGCAGACTTTAATAAGCTGGTATCTGTTGAAGATCCTCAGAAGAAAGGTCTCAAAGGGTGAGTATTGTTTTGTTCCCTCTTCACTTCTCCTCATTTTAAATGCTATCTAATAAGGATTCTTTCTAGGCCATATGTTATCATTATTTGTCTACTATTTACCAAGCCATAAAAAGAGGGCTGCACAGTTTCACAATAGTTTTTGTTCGGTTTCCTTTAAGTATTTCATGCAAACAAGACAGGAAGGTTCTGTTAACTAGATTAAAAGGATTCATGATGGGAAAGTATCTTTCCAAATTAAAATTGTCTACAGAATGTTTTTGGAAACATCTGTGAGGTTTTTTTGTACTCTTAGGCCACAGGAACATATTTTTTAAATTTTCATTTGCTTTTCAGGCAAGAAAATACTAGAATATCTAGTTAATTTAGAAGCATATTTTTCTGGATGTTGTTCACTTACAGTTTTTTTCTTCATATTTTTGTACTGTCTGCCTTTCTCTCCTTCCTCTTGGGAGAACAATTTCTGTTTTCCTTCAGTACAGAAGCTATCTTTGTAAAGGTCAGCGTGGGCAATACTGTTGGGGAGCTGTATCCACTGTGATCAGTCAAGCCTTTACTAAAGAAGGGTCTATCTTTTCAGTGAAAAAACACATTTTGTATAGATTTTTAGACCATTAAATTAGAAATAATTTAATCTGATACTGACTTATCTCTGTGTCCTGTAAGTAGCTATGTGCATTTAAACTTCAGACCTTTGAGTTCTGAAATTCAGCAAATGCTGTCCTAACAATCATTACCGTTTAGTACCTAAAATTCCTCTTTGAGAAATCTCTTAAAACCCTTCAGTTTTCTGGACAGGGAACTTGAAATGAAATTTATAAGAAAAAGTAATAGATATTGGGAGAGAATCTAAATCATTACTTATAAAAATCAACAAACAGTCCCTCAGTTCACATTCTGAAGGGGTCCGTGGAATCATCAATTTCTTGAATTACACCAGTGAATCAGAAGAGATATCTAGGTCTTGCTGCTACTGGGTTCTTTTGTTATGCCCTACTTTCTTCTGTTAGAGCTCTGGCAGAAAGATATATGACATAAAATTATATATTAATATGTCTGAAATAATCAAATTATTATTTCTTTTAGAATTCAGTGTTCCTTCAGAAAAATGAAATATCTTATTTCTTTCAGCATTGTTGTACAACTTGCACCCTTGCTTTATTGGACACTATTGAAATTACTGGCCATTTATTCAGTTCCTGAGATAAACAAAACTGAAAGCTCAGTCAATGCACGTCAGGGCAGATATGATCATCCACTAGATTTTTTTTTCACTTGGCTTTCTTACACTACCTAACCTTCAGTGAACTCCCTGCAACATCTGCTTTCACAGAATCCTCCTTAGTCCACCTTCATTGTCAGATTGGGTTTTCTGTTATACTTTTAGAAATAGAGAAATAATGATACTTCTGGTAACTTCAATTCTAGAGAGAAATCATTGAGGATGGGAACTCTTTCAAGAGGGTTAAAGGGATAATAAGGTAACATTGTCAATATGAATAGAAGTCTTGAATATGTTCATGTCTTCATAAGAACTTAGTATTTCCTTTTGAGTTCATCAAATCAGGGTACCTCTTCAGTTTCTAATTACTTTAGCCCAGAACCTTCAGGTTTAAAAAAAAAAAAAAAAAAAGTTTCTCAGTTTCTCTTCTGCAGCAACCAAATATAAGATCCTATAGTGTGGAATATTTGTCATACATCTATTATCTCCCACTTTTAAATCATCTTTGCATCTCCTTTCTGAGTGGATGAGAATACGATCTATCTTTTCTAGCTGGTCAACCTGGATATTATTTCTGGGAACAACAATGCCTGTCATCACTTTATGTTGTGAACAGCATGCTGAATAGAATAGTACTGCTGTGTATATCTCAGAGTCATGATTTCTCTCAATCAGAATTGATACAAGTGCAAACCAGAGGGTAATCTCTTGAGGACACTGAAGGGAAAATATGCAGCTCTGCAGTGCACACTTAGATGCTGTAACCTGCCATCAGAGTTCTCCTCGCTAACAACTGTATGAGAGAATAGAAGGCCTTGATAATTGTAAATAGACAATATACATTTCACTGCTGTTTGAAGAAAAAAGTTCTAAAAAACAGACAAGTGAAGGATGAGGAACAGAGACCAAAAAAAGGTAAGTATTGCTCCATGGCCAAAATAGGAATTATTTTCTAGTTTCCAAGATAACACCAAGACAGCAAACACCAGACAGGAGCAAAGCTACAATGGAATATGTGTAGAGTCTATGAACACATTTATTTACTCAAGACTAGGCACCTTCACCCGTGTTCAGACACATCTTACAAGACCACTGCCAATATGTTTTGCTTTTTAAGTCCTACAGAATCACCTGTTGGAAAGCAGACTAGTCTCAGATTCCTTCAAGAACAATACATTAGAGCCCATTCTTTCCTCACTTTGAATCTTTTAAATCTGTTTTTGACGCTTAAAGACACTTACAGACAATAACCTGTAGGGATGCCTGTCGTAAAACACATTCCATGAGCTTCTGTGGAGTCAGGATTCCTTTTGTGTGCATACCTGTAACTCCCGAGATATGTGCTCTGAACAGTATCAGTAACCAGGCAAATGGATAATCTCAAGTACAAACCTACATTATGTTCTGTCTACAGTATTTATTGGTTATTGGAGGCTGTGCCATGTAATTAGAAGAAACTGAGACAGTTTTTTCAAATATTTGTGCATACCTTTTTTGTTTGAACAGATAACCTTTTCTTCTGCTGAATTTAGGAGAGGGGAGGCAGTGAAGAATGTGAGGTCAATGAATATTCACAAAAGAGCAGAAAAGCTATGTACTGCTCATCTGGTTTTGTCTACTAAAGTTTACTTCATTTCAAAATTTTAATATTTTATTTGGTAAGTTTTCAGCAGTTCTAAGGATACTGTGTTCTAAAATGTCTGTATGTGCTAAAAAAAACTAAATCATGAAAGTGAAAATTCAAATGTACAAACTCCCGTCACTGCACTTCTCTCTGATATGCAGAAAAGACATCTATTGGTTCATACTCATCATGTAAGGGTTTGGGTTGGAAGAGACCTTAAAGATCATCTGGTTCCAACCCCCTGCCGTGGGTAGGGACACTAGAGCATGTTGCTCAGAACTCCATCCTGTCCTGTCCTTGAAGACTGTCAGGGATATTAGGATTGTTTTCTTCTAATTCTCCTAATCATTTAGGAGTGAGCTAGCACTGTAGCTAGAAACAGTTTTGGGGAACAAACATGTTCCATATAAAGATCCAAACTTATGAAATGTTTAAGCATTTGAAGAGAAGATATGCACAGTACAAGTAAATGAGATTTTAGAAAGACATCTCTCTTTATAGCACATAAGAATACAGAATTGCACATTCTGTTCTGCATGAATGTGTTAGATCCCCTCCCCCAGATTGTCCTCAGGAAAAAAACCTAAACTCTATTGCAAATTATTATCCACTGGCAAGGGGCCTGGCCCTTACAAGTTGGAAAACAGTTTATATGCTGTAGATTCTTTTCAGTTTTAAAGCCCTTTGTTGGCTTGTGAACAATGATGACATCAACTCTTGAAATCCAACTCTAGCTTTGTTCCCTGTTCCATAAGGTTCATAAAGCCAGTAGCATTTGGTTTTGTTCCTAGATAGGATATATTTAAACTGACATATCTGATTAATGGGCTGATGTTATGGTTTGTTTATTATTGGGTTTACATTGTATGCCTTAAGTGTGAGAAGATAATTTTAAGAAGAAAGTTTTGAAGTACATAATAAAACGTATTGAAATAAGGATTTCTGAACAATATATAGTATCTGTATATAAATCTATATATAAATCTGAAAATTAAATTAATATGTAAATATCCTTATCAATGAAAACTTAAAGTGTTGCTTTGCAATAGTGATGTCACAATAATTTTCCACAGCCTAAAGTTGGCTGGAGTTAATTAGCCCCTAGCACCATAGCAGTGATATCTGATTGCATCAAAAACAGGAATCACTTGGGACCTTGCAGAATCTCACTGTTTGTGTATAACATTATATGTACTTGATATTTAGCTATCTCACTTATATGAGATAACTGATATTATGAGATAGTTAGACTGACTTAGTCTCCTGGATTCCACTCTAATTATTCTGTAACTATTCAAGTGTAAGCTGGTGTATGCTGCACAAAGGCATTTCTGAGCTCATGGTTCTCTTGATGACAAGTATGTGTTTAAGAAAGAGTGGAAGATAATAAATTCAGTTATTGTAAAACAGGTCGGTTTTTTATGTTTGATGTTGTAGTTCAAAGTTTTAGATGTTTTAAGGGAAAATGTAGGAGACTGTGCTTAGCAAAACCTTCCTACTGTGCTAAGACAGTGATCCTTACAAGAGGTTAAGAGCAAACTTAATGTGGTGTGTAAATGTAATACTTTTCTGTAGCAGTTTTCCCTGCAGTGTACTGGAAACTGTTCATGAGTTAATTATTGCAGAAGCCATGTAAGGTAAAAAGGTACTGTGAGTTCTGTTGTACATGGTGGGCCAAGGACAGGAAAAGTGGTTTTGTGACTGAAATGGGAACCAAAGCTTATTAACTCTCAGACCATAGAAAGCTATGATTGGACCAAAGTTATTCACCTATTTCTTGTGGTCAAGGGTATTCTAATTAAGTTTTCTAAGAATGCTTTAGTATATTGAGAAATACTTGGTCAGACTTGCCAAAATATGAGGTTGCCATTGCAGTTCTCTATTGATTTTTCTAACCCAGGCTACGTTGATGAGTGTTCTCTAAACTGTTTCTGCACTACAATTTACTTTCTTAAAAGAAATTAGGAGCTTTGAAGCATATGAATGAAGTAGGGTTTGTTTTTTCATAAAAGCTGAGCAGAAAAGAAGGCTACTTGGTGCAGTCCCAGGCACCTGACAAGCAGGTACTCTACTGCATGAGTCCCTTCCTGAAGTTGTCTCATGCAGTAGTTAAAATGGTGGCTCTTGGCTGAGACCATCATTTGGAGTGATGGGCTTTAAGTTGTTAGCAAACCTGTCCATTAAAGTTGTTTTATCTTCTGGAGGTGCCCAGCAAAAATGTGGAACAAAATGTGCGTACACATTTTTTGTTTATAGTGTCTTCTCAGTAAATACCATATAATTTTTTTTTTCTTTTGGGGTGGGGGAGCAACTCCTGTAACCTTATAATTTGGAATGGGAAGTAATCAAAATTTTTATCGCTTTGAGTAGTTTTTATAAGGTTTAAATGGATAAGCAGATCATGACCTAAAAAAATAGGTACATTTAATCAATATTGAAGGCCAAAATGAAGTCCAAAAGCAAGAACTTATATAAAGAAACACTACAATTAAATCTGAGCAATGAAAGATGACAAGTCCATGCATTTTTCTGCATTTCAGAGGATGTTGTTCTCAGTAGACCATCAGTTGTTCTTGCATACACCATACTGTGCTTTTCAGCGATGGTTGTTGTATGAATAACCAGGTCAGCCAGTTGTTTAAATAAAGTTGGGAGAAAAATACGACAGAAAAATGAGACAGAGAAACAGCTATGTTCTTTAAACATCACATTTTCTCTATTATTCTTACTTTTCAAAATACTGGAGACAGCTCACAAAAATCTTTTCCTTCTTAGGTCATCATTGTTTCTTTATTCCTTTATAAAGATTTATAATATTCTTTTGTTGTTTATCTTCAGCAATATATTGTGACTCCAAGAAGAGATGATAATGATAGGAGAAAGGGAATGAATAATAGGAGAGATACATTGTTGGAAACCAAAATACTGCATTTGTCTAATTTTCCCAATTTCCAGCAATGAGACAAATAGGGAAAAATTGTAAACAATATTCTTAACACTTACTTAGTAGTCTCTGAATCCATATTTAAATTGTTGGCTATCTCAGATATTACATGTCAGTGGCTGAAAACCCCCCACTGAGCCACCAACTGAAAATTGGTCTGTTTCATGGAAATCTTAACAGAATTAGTAGGAGGCACAGGGAGGTACCTCCTTGTAAACTGGTATAAACCTCATTAGGCAACCAAGTTTGAGATCTTCAGCTGATGTTTTTTCAGTTTTCCAGGTCTGTACAATGGAGGCTTTCTGCATACAGAATTTAGCATCACAAAGGAGTGATTCAAGTTCAGGTTCATGGACTTAAATAAGGTTCAGATTACCTCAGAGAAATTAGGACCACTCATCATATTTTCTTCAGCCTGCACCAAACAGTCTGGGTTTGCATGCTGCACTACACAATGATATTTAAATTCTATAGTGGGGGACAGACAAATCATAAATACAGGAATAATATTTTTTATGTATTGTCTTGGTTACTTTTATGTGAAATGTGGAGAGAAGAGTCTGATAAGCCCCCACCCTTGTAGGTTGCTAGGACCCAGGAACAACCAAACAATCTATTCATGCCTAACTTCATTAATGAAAAGAGTCTCATGGATTTCTTCTATGATTATTCCTAATTATGTGTTTAATTATGTACTTTAAGCATAAAGCCAAGACTGAAACATACAATACCCTGCAGGTTCTTGCTTAAAACCCCCTAGATTTATAAGTCATCTAAGGTGAACAAGAAGTTACATTTTCCTTTGTATTGTATGGGAGCTGGAGTACAGATACAATACTATATTTATGTTGAGGCAGTGCAAAAATAAGGTGTTTCAACACAGCATTTCTACATGGGTGGAGAGACAAGAAAACAGAGCAGGCTATGTGACCCTGGAGAAATTCTGAACCCTCTGAATACAGACTACTTTTTGCCTTAAAGATGTAGATATTTTATATCTCTTTAAAAGTATAATTTGGACAATGATCTGCATTCCATTGAGATGTTTATTCTCGTTCTGGGTGTCTGCTTTTGACATTTACTAGATATATTATATGAAATTATATTAAAAATAGCTTTAACCCTCACTAAAATGAAACACAAGGTTTTAGCCATGTTTTTACAAGAACTGTGAGGAAGATGAAATCAACAATGAAGAGAAGACCCTTCTTTTTTGTTATTGTTATTTGGAAATCAAAACCAAAATAGTTTGCCTGGTTAACATATGTCATTTTCAGTTTTAATGTTCAATGAGTTTGAGCCAAAGAGTGTATGCAGTTTGAGGGATATGTAGATGTAGAGTGTGCTGGAAAATGTAAACCTTGAAACTTAAGAAGTCGTAATGTTTTGTGCAGACCTCTTCCTTTGCTATCTCTCTGAGTGCATTCCTGGTTTGAATTTTGCCGGCCCTTTTGTTTCCATGCTTCCTTTGGACACATTTGTCATTGGCCATCACCACGTCTGTCGCCCCCCACCCCCGCAGTTGTTTAAGTGCCGTGGTGTAGATCGCCTGCAGCTGATCGTGTACATAGACTGCGTTTTCATGTGATAAAAGACTTCACCCTTCCCCTCCTTTGGCAGATACTTGCTTGTGTGCTTAACATTTCTCTTGGAAGAACCTCCTTGGCCTGATCCCAGCTGAGTTACTATCCTGACGTTTTCCCATCCCAGCATTGTTGAGAAACACCATTTTCTCGCATCCTCCCCACAAAACGATTGCGCACAGGAAATAGGCAGTTGATCCTCATTTCCTTCCTTCAGTTTCAAGCTGTTTTAGAGGACTTATGAGTCAGCATCTCATTTAGTTGTACATCATCTACATACTCATCTCAAGCCCTTTGTGTTCTCATTATCATTTCCCTGCAGCTTCAGCTGATTGCATGTCTCTGCAGGATTTCACCCAGAGACTGTAAACCTAAGGAACGCTAATTGTCATCCTAATGTCCTGGGGTCCTGGCTTAGCCCCCCTTTGCTTCATTCTGTACTCCTGCATTTCTGTGATTTTAGCTGCTTTTTTTCTCAGCAACAGTGTCATCTTCCTGGGTCACCCATAATAAATGTAATGTCTTTCATGTATTCTGCTTTTGTAAGGACTTGCCGTTTGAAATCCATCAGAAACATAAATCAGGGGCATATTACACAGACCGAAAAAGAAGGGGAAAACTTAACATGCTGCTCTTTTGCAGCACCGCCAGTGAAAAGGTACTTCAGCTTCTGCCAGCCAGAACAGCAATGCCGCATTCCTGCGGAGGGAGCACACTGTGCTCCTAACACCCTTCTGTGACATTATTTCAGACTGACTCAGGGGGACAGATGTTTCCTACTAAATCATCAACACAAATGTCTCAAGCATCTGCATTTTCCTCTGGAGACTTAGAATTTCAGCGTTCAACAGGTCTGATCCTGCTTAAAATGGTGAATACGTTGCTTTGATCTGCTTAGCAAGCAGATCCCACAAGGCAGACTTGCAGTTCATTCACCCTTGTTTTGAGGGCCCTGGGATAATGACTAATACAGTCAGTCAGCCCCAAGATATTAATCCTTGTCCTCCCTAAGCTGCTGTATTCCTTTGGGAACTATCTTACAAGTGGTATTCACCAGACTTTACTTATGTCTTCGTTTGATGACATTCAGCACACTCTTGGAAAACTTTGCTTTCCTCCTATGACTCTTAGCCATCTACACCTTTTTCCAGGGCCACCACTTACTCCATTCAGGTTTAAAGTTCAAAAGCAACATATTTTGCAGCTGCTTCCTTTGTCTCTGGTACTCTTCTCATTACAATGATGTTTGGCTTCCAAAATTTTCTCAAATGTAACACCCCTTCCTGCTCATACCTGCCAGTAGTGACACTCAGCAACTGTTTCTTAGTTGTGTGTTGTGTCCCAGCCTCAGCTTTCACTCTTCTTGGCCTCTAGTATTTTCCACCTTTTTCCAGAGGAACCTACTTATGCTCTTTTGTTGATTTTTTACACATTACTTTTATATGTCCACCTGCCTGTATTAATATGTTTCTTTGCATGCCAGTCCAACATGTACAAGCATTGGTACCTCTTGTATTCTGACTCTTTGCTTCCACAACTCATAAAAACATAACACTAGTTTCAACCCTCTGAGGGTATTTGGTTAACAGAAAGTGGAAATCCCTGCCTTTTTTCCATCTGATTGGGATGTGACAGGCCCACCTTTCACAGGTTTTCCTTGCACTGTTTGAGCTGGTCGAGTAATGTTCATTCAATTCAGCTAAGGATCTGCTCTCATAGGTGAGAATGAAATCACAGGCTTTGTACAACTCTATTTAGGAGAAGACATGGGATCCTATCTGCTGGCCAGCAGAGGTTGCTCAGAGCACATTAGTTGAGTGTTCTGCACTCTACAAATCTTTATTTCTTAGTAAGTCAAGTCCAGGGTTTTTTAATCTTCTGTAGGATTTGCTCCAACATCCTGTTTCTCTGTTCATGCTGGGTATTTGTTTTGATCATCCATCTCTCTGGAACAATGACAGAGTTGGTGAGGGAAGCAGAAGACAGGGGATTGTCCCAGAAACCTGTCCCTGGAGTCAAGAGATCACAGCCCATGCTGCATTTGTAAATTGCAAAGCTCTCCTTGGATTCATTTCCCATCATTGTGGACTGTATATATATCCATATGCATGCTGATAGATGGAAAAAAAATCATACTCCTCTACAATCTAGAAGTAAAGGAAAAAAGGGATCATTGTTGGTTTCCATCTTTAAATACCCCTGAGGTTAGTGGAGTGCTGATGAAGGCATCAGTGTGGTGTTGAGTTTGGATCGAAATGCAGACAGTTAAGAAATATTTTGGAAAATTCCAAAGGAAGCTATGCTTCAGGTCTGGATTCAGACCCAAATGTCTTCAAGTTTCATTCATAATAAGGTCTTTACGTGGGCTGCAGTAACGGTCTTAATTATATTTCTCCCACACTGGCATGTCTTGATCTTCTTCAGGAGATCTGAAGTTTGCTACATAACACAGTGGACACTTTATTAGTTTCCTGGTGCTACCTTATGCAGGAGTTGAAGAAGCCTCCTGCTGCACTGCTGTTGAGGTTCTGGATTTGTACATGGTTCTTTTTTCCTGCAAGACTGTGTTTATTCAGAGAACACTAGCTGCTAATCCAGCAGCATATCCATATGATTTCAAATCTATTCCTGCAGGAGGAGGGACTGACTTCTGGATCTAAGGTGGACTCATTTCATGTGTTATAACTGCTTATCTTAATGCATCTACTTGCTTTAAAATAAATACTGTGTTGGGATGAGAAGAGGGGAAGAGTTAGGAGTACAGGCAACATTTTCTCTGGTTTGAGGGTGAGAAGTGTTGCAGGTTTCCTCAAGCATCCTCATTTCCTTATCCACCCTTCGGTCAGTATTGATGTTTCACTTCCTCTGGGACTAGGAAAGTCCAGAGAAAAGTGACACAATTGTAATCCTACATGAGGTGAAACGGTTTGAAGAAACTAAGTAGCTCAAGTTGATCCTATGCAATAGCTTTAGGAAGGGTGACTGTAGCACATTTTTAATGATGCCATTGGGCAGAGTAATGTCCCTTCTGATGTGTGGTCTTGATCTGTAATGATGCCTGAATGTCAAGCAAACATGCAGGATGATTTTTTTTTTTCCCCTTGGAAGTCTTGTGTGTTTGGCATTGAGAAGGGACTTGGTCTTATACNGGGGGGGGGGTAACATTACAAAAACACGAAAAATCCTGATACAGTTTTGGTATTACCGAGACATTAGCAACAGACTGTTTTGTCTTTGTGGTTTGGAACTGGAATGTTTCCAGTTGTTGCCGGAAGGCTACATTTAATTTGTACTGTGTTTGCATAAATAGCTTATTTGTAAAAATCACATTTTACTTGAACAATTCTAAATGATGCAGTTATCATAGGGAGAAAAATGATCTATTGTTCTCTTTAAAATAAAATGGTACTGCCCTTCCAAAGTATCCAATGGACAAAAGCATGAAAAATCATAGCATACTTATAAGTTGCTTATCTCATCCCCAGAATCAGCTCTCACATGCTCATATCCTCTGGGTTTGTAAAATTCAAAAGATTTTTTTGAATTACTCTCTTAATTGTGATGTTGGCATTACAATTACTTGCTAAATAAGATTCTTTAACAATGACGTCCTTGTTGTCAAAGCCATTGCATTTCCTTGCCTGGTATGAATAGCTGTATGTTCTGAACTGCGAAGTAGCAGTTGTTGTGGGAGGCTGACTGTGTTGAAGGAGGAATTGATTGCTTAGAGAAGGCTTTTTTAGAACACTCTACAAAAATCTCCCTTAAAATCCACCCACAGGCAAATGAAGATTAAGGAAAATACAGGACCTCCACCTCTGTAAACTCAAACAGCAGTAGGCAATTTCCCCTCCAATTAGCATCTCGTTTGTGTGTTGGAGGAAAAAAATGGTTGGGTTTTTTTGGCCCTTAAACACCTTTTAGCAAATTCTCACATTCTGTGGGGTTTAAGATCATAGTAAAGAGAGATGTGATTGGCAAAGACTTTTTATTCATGCCATAGTTTCTCTTATTCTTTTTTAACTTGTGGTTACTCATGAGTTACACAGTATTTTAAAATTCTGCTTGAAGGATTCCACCTCCCTGTAGTAAGTGTGAAACAAACACAAAAGTGTAATGACTGCTGCTAACTCCAGCCAAGAGTTGTATCATTTCTCAGGAAGAATGTTTTGTTATTTGTCAGTTACGGTATGTGTGTGTATGTATATATATATATATATATATATATATGAATCTCTATGGCTCAACTTTCAGCCATTACCTCTTATATTAGAACATTCTTTGTTTCTTTGACATACAACTGCGTGTAGCGCATCTGAACTGAGTCCAGCAAGAGTTCTGTGAAAATTGCATATTAAGTATGGATAGAGCATAATGTTCTCTGCCACATGTGTGTTTCCTTCATTGTTTTTTAGTGCTTCTCTTCTCTTCTCTTCTCTTCTCTTCTCTTCTCTTCTCTTCTCTTCTCTTCTCTTCTCTTCTCTTCTCTTCTCTTCTCTTCTCTTCTCTTCTCTTCTCTTCTTTTCTCTTCTCTTCTCTTCTCTTCTCTTCTCTTCTCTTCTCTTCTCTTCTCTTCTCTTCTCTTCTCTTCTCTTCTCTTCTCTTCTCTTCTCTTCTCTTCCATTATATTTTCAGTATGTACAGGTTATTCTTTTTAAATTTTTATTGTTCTCCTTTTTCTTTTCCTGTTAACAGTTATCTCTCCCCTCCCTTTCTTTTCTCTCTTTGATCCACAGGTTTTGCAGTGCATGTTGGTCTCCCTTCATTCAGAACTTGACATTCAAAGGTACATGATGAAAATTGAATCCTCTCAGAGAGTTAGTACTGTACTTTCTTTTTTCTGCACTCTGCTGTGAATTGAGTTTGTTACCCTTTAATTGTGTGTGTCTTGCTTCACAACTAAAGTTCTCAAATAAATATGAATCTGCATGCTTTGTCTTTCTATTTCACAGCAACGAAGTATTATGCATATACATTAATTGCATAAGGAAGTGTGATGCATGTGCATCCTCTGACTTTTTTTTTAGTAGTGACTCTCCTTTAATGGCATGATAGACATGAAGCTTTTGTATTAGATGCTCTGAAATCCACCAAAATTCATTGGAAGATCCTAGATGAGTAAGTGATTTCTAAGCACTGCCCCAATTCCAGATTTATATTTTTATTTATACATACTTGGAATTGACTTAGGTGCTAAAAGTCTTGCTGCAAAGTTAAGGACAGCTTTGTGGGCAGAGCAGTAAATACTTTTGTATTGAACATGCAAAAGAATCTCGGTTCTGCAACTTGCCAAGTTATCTTATATGCACAGTGTGCACCTCTGAAGTCACCTGTATCTCACTTTTCATCCTCTTGAGCTTCTCTTCCATTTCTAGATGGCTTGTAGCCATACAGAATGGATGTCTACAACAGCTACCTTTTTTTCTCCCAGGGAGGCAGTGTATGTATCCAGGCCTAGATACACAGACAAAAGGTGCCTCTGCATGGTTTCTACCGCAGTCAACAGCGCAGTCATAAAAGCCCCAAGATAAGGCGTGGTGGGAGCGAGGAGGGAGGATCGGAGCAGGCAGAGTGGCAGCGGCTCATTTGCACCTGATTTGCGTTTCCCCTTCGGGATTTAAGGAGGCCAGTAAACATGCGGCCACAGGGAAGGGTGGGAGAGGCTGAGGTGTGGAGAGCAGGAGGGATCTCCCTCCCTCGCCGAGGTGGCCTCGAGGGAGCGAAAAAGAAGCAGAAGAGCAAGGTGACAAGTTGGGAGAGGGGAGCAGCAACAGAAGCTTCTACAGCCTCTCTCCTGTGGCAGCCCCCTAACTCTCCCAGGTGCCAGAGCAGTGAGCTTTAGTAAGTGCTTCAGCACGTTTATTTCCACGAGTAGAGGCTAAAAATAAGTCCATGGCGTGGGTGTGCTGCCGCCGGAGGCAGCGCCGCTTCTCCCGGGCCATTGTTCCTGCTGGGGGCTGGCAGCTGCACCCTGCCCGCCAGACCTCGCTCCCACTCACCGGGACTTATGTCCATGGGTCCTTTTTTCGGGTGTTTTTGAAATAGCGTGTTAATGCAGAGCGCCTTCTCAGCTTGTAGAAACACAGAAAAACAGGTTTTTCCAGGATCGCTCCACAGTGTTCCTTTGCTTTGGGAAACACGCCACAGAAACAGACCCTCCTCCTGTTTTCCTTAGGGACGTGTGTGGGAGAACAGGGATGGGTAAATAATCGTCTAGAATCAGAACTCACTATCCCCTAGGTACATTCAGGCATCTGGTATATATTCTTCCTCCCCATACACCCCCCCCTTAGTTTTTGCATGTGGTTTTAAGCATGTAAAGATCTTTCCCCTTTAATCAGCATAATGACAGTTTTTGTTTAAATCATCCCTTTTAATCTTCACAGTTCTCATGGCGATTTTGGGGATTGTGTAGGTAGGAGTTACCTCACCCGCTGCTGATGAAACGCAGCCATCTCCTGGATGGAACAAAGGGTCGTGCTGGGTTGTGAATACTTCACAGTAGAGTTTTTCAGGAGTGAAAAGAAAAATAGCTTCCAACCGAAACTGCCATAAGGTTTTAATTAAGACAAATGCTGATGTCCAGGCTGGAATTTATGGATAACTTATTTAAACAAAGTAATAATAAACTGAAGCTGTGATGCAGGAATATGACAGAGACTGTGTAAGACAAAATTTTGCTCTGAGGAAAACTGATGGACCCATAGAAGCTTTTGCAGGGAAAAACAGTGAGGGGATCTGTGGCTTTTTTAATTTGACTCTCAGGAATGAATAAATTCTTCACATGACAAAGGATTAGAATAAAGCAGAGAGATAAATGATTTTATTTTAAACATTTCTTTCATTGAGAATGACTTTTACATTTTATTAGTGGGTGACTAATAGTTTTCTCTGTTGTTTTATTTAATTTTCTCCCCTCAAATCTCAGGCAGGCATTTGTAGAAAAAGAAAACCTTGGATTTGGACAGAAACATACTGTGAAATATTTTTACACTTTAATGTGGATAGCTTGGGGTTTTCTGATATTACGTATTCCAAAGAGATGCCACAGCATGTTGCATATTTCAGTTTGGACTTGTCTGGACCAATTAAGCTGCTCTTAGACGGGCTGTTGAGTTCCTTAGGGCAGCATTTTCAAATGCAAGTTCCTGCAATTAAACATCTGAATAAGAGGTCTGGCAGCATAAGTGCTGAGCACCTACAGCTTTTATTGCTCCTAATGAATATCTTTACTATAAACACACAGCTTTCCTGAAAAACAGGTTTCAATTTATCTAGGTGCTTACAGTTAAAAAAAAAAAGTTTGAAAACGTTGTTTTATGTTAGTCATTTGTAAGAGAGTTTCATGAAAAACTTTTTCTGCTAACTCTGGGGATCAACCAGCTGAAGAGCAAGCCATGGTCTTGCCAAGGGGGAGCAGCCTGTGGATGTCCTGCTCGGTGATTCACAGCACTCAGGATTAAAAGAAATGGATTTGGCAGCTTGCCACAGCCGGGAGTATGCAGCTGGCCACCAACAGAAGCTAGCGAGGCTCGTGGGAAAACGTTTAGATTTTTAAGATGATTTGAATATCACTGCAACCTAAAAATATGGCAGATAAACTGTAACATCATTAGACGTGTTTTTTTTTTTCATCTACGTGGAAGAAACTGGGGTCGGCATCAGTGAATACAGAGTAGTGATGAAGATCCTATCATAAGCAGAGAGGAGTTTTGCCTTCAAATAAATTCCCTAAATTGAGTGAAATGGCCACTCGTTGGAGCATCCTTATGCCACTCGTTGGAGTATCCTTAGCCATCCCATCCAGTGACGGGTAGTGCATGGCCGTGACTGAGCATTACTGGTACTGATGACTGAGTTATCTTCCCCTCCTTCTCATTCACCATGGGAGGGAGGAGAAATGCTTTCTTTTACCTTACTTGGAAAAGTTCTTCTGGGTCTGTTTCCTCCCGTTCTCAAAGCATGAGAAGATCTGCTCTGGGGCAGTACCTCAGGTTCACGGTACACTGAGTTCATTGCTTTGCTCAATGGCCGCACGGCAGGTGGCCAGGGGAGGGCTCTGTGACTTGTGTTCTGCTGGCATCACTCCTGTGTGAGTATGGCGAGCTCGGGCTTCCCTCGGGACCGCCGGCGGCAGGAGGAGGCCGGCAGTGCTGCGGA
This sequence comes from Phainopepla nitens, assembly GCA_013400175.1. NCBI lineage: Eukaryota > Metazoa > Chordata > Aves > Passeriformes > Bombycillidae > Phainopepla > Phainopepla nitens. The sequence continues at coordinate 307,497 of VXBQ01012965.1, read as the reverse complement.
GAAGGGGCAGCTCGGGCAGCATCCAGCGCAGAACATGCCTCCAGGCCAAGGAGGCTCCAGGCAAGTGGGGTACCGTGCTTCAGAGCTCGGGGTGGTGGGCAGCAGTGGCTCAGGCATAGCCTTTCTCCTTATCAAAGAGGAAATAATTCTGGCCATTCATACCATAGGAATCAATATGGCCACCAAACTGAGATGCTTGTGAGAGAGAACTGGCTTTGCAAGGCGTTTGTTGTTGATTCAACAGAAAATAGTGAAAAGTTTGAGTGGAAATAGAGAAATGAAAGCTAGGGACATATGCTAGTCCATGAGCATCAGGGAAGAGTATAACTAACACCTACAGGATCTGCATGCAGGTAAGTGGGCAGCTGCCCTCCCACTCTCTTCAGCTCTGGAGAGCTCAGATGCTGGCATTGCCTGCTCCTGGCATGGTACCGTTTCCCGCTGGTGGCATCTGAAAGAAAGATGCCATAGATTTTTATACCTTGTAATGGTGAGAAAGCACCAAAAGCACAGAAGTGAGCTTGTCATATGAGATGGTTTAATGTTGTATTCAGCTGCTGAGTCACCTCCCCACCCCAGCTCCTCTGGTGAGACAGAGTATCCAAATACATCAGTTGCACAGAGGTAATATGAACTTTAGTTTATACAGAGGTGTATAAGCATTTAACTTTTCTGAGAAAGTGCTGTAGAAAAATATGGAAAATGCTTAAAAATGAGATAATATGGGTAGTATTCGCTTTCTCTTCAACAGTAATGTGTCACTAATTGCATGTCCAGACAAGTAAAACCCTGTTGTTGCGTTAATATGGAAACCCAAAGACTCTGTATCTGTGGAAAAAGCAGATCCATCCTTCAGACAGCAATAATGTAGATCTGACACAAATGTGATGAAAAAGTATTGTTGCAGTAGTAAGAATTCATGTGTCGTGGCAATTCTTTAGAGTTGATAAACTCATCATACATGAAACACAGTCTGTTAATATGTCTATTTGCAGTCTGTCACATATCCTGTATCTATCTTTGGCACATGTCACAGGACAGATAGTTTACTTGAAGGTCAAGAAGAATAGGCTTCCATTTTTCTACTAATTTTTCCTCTCTATTTGAAATGTCAAGAAGACTCCTTAATGTGGGAGGAGGGAGACTGCCTATGTTATGTTCTTTAGAGTACATGATTGGAAAAATATATTTTACTACCTCTGGGGGTTTTTTTTTGGTGTCTTTGTTTACCATTTGTACACTGCCAGGAGTGCTAGCAACTTCCAAGATATGTAAGATTCTTCTCCTGAATAGATAAGTTTCTATCAAGATAAGGGCTAAGGGAGTTCTTGAAGACAAGAAATAAAAAGTGAGAATTGATCAACTGATGAAATTAAAACTTGATTCAGATTATGCATGTTTTTTTCTGAGTTCTGTTTTGTCTTTGGAAATGTGTGAAGCAAATTTGCAGGAGAAAGGAAAAGAGGGGAAAAAAGGTTTCTGTTATATAGATTAGTATAAAAAATAACTGGAAATGAGCATAGAAGAACACTATGAAGAGCAGAAACATAAAACTGGCTAGAACAAAAGCATGAGAGGATTAGTGTGGACAAATGTGAGCAGAGGACCAGAGGCAAGCAGAGAACTTGATGAAAATCTCTGGTACTCCATGACTGCCCATTACATTGGCATCTCTGCAGTATTTCACTTTTCTTTATTCAGGTACTTTCAGACCTAATTCCTAATAATTTGCAATTTTACTGCATTTAAAGAGCCTTTCACTTTTTTCCTTTATTTTTTTCTGAGTCAGTGAAAGGACTTAAGCAGATGCATTGAAAGGGCATTCTTTTGCCAAGCTATAGCAGACAGATGTCAGTCATCAGACATGATTAACTACAGTTTTAATTCTTTGTCAAATCTCAAGAGTGGCTGAAAGATACTGGATCTTCTGTAATTGCTAGCTCCATGTGCTATAGTTAAATACATACCCCGGAAAGGCTACAAGGATCTATATCTTTGTGAATAAAGATGTAGTATATCCTAAGTAAAAGAGTCATCAAAAAGCACTATGTAATTACATGTAAGTTTGTGCCAGAATTGTCCATCCTTATTTTGGCCTATCCTTTCTGATCTGATAACCCTGAACTAGCACAGACAACATCTTTTATCAGAGAAGTTCTTAAGTAGGGTCAGCTCTACTCAGCTGCCTGTAAGATGAACCCTATTCCACGAAGAAACACTCAGGGTTGTGCCTCCTAACATACAGCTTGGGGGGAAAGACCATGGCTGGCTGAGGAAATGTAACCTAACTGGTCTTGGCAGAGGTGGAGGAGAGACCTGCTGCCTCATTCTGAGCCTCCTTCTGTTTTCTGGCATTTATCCCCCAGGTGGCTTGGAATGTGCCGGCATTTCCTTGGACTTGTCTACCTCTGTGGAGTATCTGTTTACACATTTTAATTTTGGATAATGCTGTTCCTTAGTGGGTTCCTTAGTGCTCCTTGAGTTTTCTTCTTTGTTAGGTATTTCAGGAGGTTTTGCTACAGCACCATTCTGACTCACAAAGAAGCAGTCTAGACTATGACTCTAGTTTGGTACTGTTGGGTCCTGAAACATTGACTATTGGGGTCAGCATTTAATTTGTAAAAGCTTGTACTGTGTGCTAGATCCTGAAAAGTCGTTAAAATGACACTTGCTGAAGTATTATTTTAAGCATTTAAATATTAGTGAACATTCAGTGGAGAAAAATATATATATGGCGTTACTAATTAAGTATTTATTTGACATTTATCTTATTGTTCTTATTTGATATTAGAATCAACATCCTGAATAATTATTACAATGTCAGATAATACTGAAGGTTTCTGCACTGCTTTCTTCAAAAATCTTTACAAGTACTTGTAACTACAGCCCCATAAATGTTGCTGCTTCCTTTGCCACTTAAGGTGTTGGTTTTCCTAAGAAGTCATACCTAGGAATCCACTTGATTACTAAGTAGCATCAAGCCTAGTGCTTGTTGCCAATAATAAACATGCTTTCCTATCAAATATGCACTCATATTGCTCAGTTACTTGAATATCCACTGTTGTTGCTGAGTTTGAGAATTTTTTTAGAATGTTTTAAATTCAGAATCGTGGAATCTAATGTTTACAGGAGTTGAGCATGACAAATAGCTTGAAACCTTTCTTAAACTATATGTGTATATTTGGTGGATCTCATTTATGGATTGTGCTGGCTTTATGTTTGTGTCAGTCCGCTTGCTAGAGTGGAACTCCTATGGATTTGAGCTGGTGGCTTAAGAGGAAGGCTGGGCTTTGTATCTGAGCAGAATCCATGAAGTGCTTCTGGATTGCTTCAGAAAGCTGCAGTATGGATGGTGAGAAACGAGGGCTGCTGAAAAAGGATCTCTTACAGTGTGGTGGGTTGACCCTGGCTGAACACCAGCAACCCACCAAGCCACTCCATCTTCCTCTGCTGGAGTGTAGGGGAGAAAATAAGATTGGAAAATGTCATGGGTTCAGATAAATGCAGTTTAATAAAGAAAAAGCAAAGACCACATGCGGAAGCAAAAGTAAACAAAGTATTCTCTATTGCCCATCAGCAGGTGATGTCCAGGCACTTCCCAGGAAGTGAGGTTTCAGGCTCCAGTACAGTTGCTCCATAGGAGAAATGTAATAACAAATGGTCCCTTTCCTTCTCCTTTTCCTTACCTTTTATTGCTGAACAGTCATCAAATGGTATGGAATATTCCTTTGGTCAGTTTGGGGCAGCCCTTCTGACTATTTCCTCTGCCAAGATCTTGCCCACCCACAAGGTGGGCAGTCCTGGGTGAGTGAGGGAATGTGGGAGACAACCTTTATGCTGTGCATGCCCTGCTCAAGAGAAGCAGAAATAATGGTGTGTTTTCAACACCTTTCTAGCCACCAATACAAAGTACAGCACTATGAGGGTTGCTATGGAGAAAATTATCCCAGCTAGACCCAACAGATTTAGCTACGGTAATGACATCATGTCATCTGTGGGGATCTGAGTTGCTGTGTCTTAGGTCTTACAGCATTTCCCCTGGGACAGCCAAAGAAACACAACGTTGCTGAGGTTGGCTGCATCTGTGCATTGACAGGACACGCTGGGCAACTGCTCAACTAAATCTGTGTCTGTTGATTTTGGTAATGAAGTGTCTCCTTACTGCTCAAATGTACATCTGTTCGTATTATCAATGAACAACATACATGCAACTGCATGTCTCAAATGACATTTGGGGATTATTTTATTATAAATTGAAGAGAAACAAATAAGCAAAAGCAAATCAAAATAAGCTTGATCCATATTTCCATATTATCAGTATATATTTTCTTAAAGAAACAAAATCAATCTCCTTCCCAACAAACTCTGAATGAAACTAAGGATCTTTTGCAGATTGATTTTGTTGCCTTTTTTTTTTTTTATTTTTTTTTACTTTTAGTCATGGTTTTCTAGAAAGGGAGAATTACATGCCTTCTATCTCCCTATTAATGGATTTATACAGATAAGTTTTTAATCACTACAAGGAACTACAGAACTGTAATGTCTTGGCTTGGTAATACTTCCGTAATATGCTTTTGTAAACAAAATACTTCAGCAGTGATGGTTCACAAGCCATTTTGGAAAGTTGAATGACGAAGTACTGACTTACCAGATTCTTTTCTGTGTTTGCAGGTCACTTGTCACCTCTGTAACTTTCCTGACACAAGTCCCTGTATTTACAACCTGCAGAGTAGTGCTGACCATGTCAGAGGCACTTCAAGGCATACTTTAGAACAAATGTTGTTCGCTTTAAGTCCTGCATAAAATTCAATGCCCTTGAACAATTTCATTGTAGGACATTGATAGTACTTACTATTTTATATATTAGCATTTAGAAAGTGAGAAGTTCTGTAGGATTTACTTTCTTGTGAGGTATATCTAATCATTGTAATTTGTGAGCAACTGCAGAACTTGGCACGAACAGCCATCTACAGCCAGCTAATGAAAATGTAATAAAAGTTGAAGTTCTTCATACATTCAAAGTCACATGAGGGATATTATGTGATGCATGCTATTGCTGAAATGAGTTTTCTTCATTTCACTTGAAAAACCACTGAAAGAAACATATGTCAGCAAGATTAGTTAACTTAGCTTTCCAGAAAGAAGCACGATCTTTTTTGGATCTTGACAGCATCTTCAAACCTAAAGTTGAAGTTGATTTTGATACTGGGAATTTTTAGTAATAGCATCTGACCTTCAATGATAGGGGAGAGAAAAACATATAATTTTAATGCTATCTCATGCCTGGTGCTGATTATAGACATCTATAAAGTTCATATTTACATACTGGGTTTGGAACTTAGTAAGCTTACTTTGCTTTGAATTTCTGCTTTGTATGTTCCCATTTGTTGTGATATAGTTTGATTGAGAGAGACCAGGAAATTATTGTTCCAGAGTAATAAGTACATTTTGTTGTGAGGAGGTTTCACTACACAGTATTGAGTGTGCTTCTTTAAGCAACCCCTTTTTGTGGAAAGGGCTTATAAGGTCATTTATAGTTTGCAAAAATGTTCAGGACATTTTCCTATTGAGTGTGTTTTTACTAGGCAGATCCTATTGTGAAGAGTTGGTAGAAGTGTATAAATGAAACCATATCTCTCCCCTGCTGCAAGAGTTGGGTTTTTTCCCAGCAACGCAACTGTGTTTATCAATTTACTAGTATTTCCCAGTAAAAGTCAGTTAATTCATGTCAGCTAATGAAGACAGTTCTGATTTATGCTGGTGCAACAAAAAAATAAAAATAATTATTTGTGATTTCAACTAGAAATGCTGGATGGGTGTTTTGGATTTGCTGCATGACCTGGACCTTGCATAGATGGCACAGCAGAAGACACTGAAATTGATAGCTTTACAACTCCATTAGAGTATTGCTTTTCAGAGGATTTTTCTTAGCAGACTTGATAAAATTAGTGTGTGTGTGTGTGTGGACAAGGAGAATGGCATTACTGTACATCTCAGCATGTCTTATCCTCAGGGCCTTGTTAGCAACAAAATTTGCAATGTGGATATACAACCATAAAAAGTGCAGCAGATTGTCCAAGGACGCTTTTCCTAAATAATTTACACAGAAGTGACCTCCAGCATACCAGTCTTTGAAGAAATTGGGACTCCTTCCTTCTGCTCTTTGATTTTTTTTTCTTCCCACACTCTGGTTTCAGTAGACTAATAAAGAAATACTCTGATTTTGCAGACAAGAAGCCCAAGGCCGTCCCAGAGCCCACAGACTAATTTGGGTGACCACACAGAACACCTCTCTGAAGCATCTGGTGATTCCTTAGAGGCCATGTCTGAAGGTGATTCTCCAACCCCCTTTTCGAGGGGCAGCCGCACGCGGGCAAGCCTTCCCGTTGTGCGGTCAGCAAACCAAACGAAGGAGAGATCACTGGGTAAGAGCCTGCTTCAGTCCTTCTCCATTCTGTGCTTAGTCTGTGTTTTCCATTTGTGGATTTAAAACAGTCTTTAAATAGTTTGGGATTGAAAAAGTAAAGACTCTGGTAGCACATTATTTTTCATGTCAGGTTGTTCTTCGGAAATGAACTCGGTATGGAATACCGAGTAACTTGGGGGAATGGTGAAATTATTTTTGTAAGATCTGAAAGTGTGATGGGAACATAGTAGACATGCAAGGAGAGAGATGCAGGCCCTGACATGAAGTGCTGAGTAATGGTTAAAACCCACTGTTGCAAACACTTCCTGCCAAGCCTGCATGGTATTTGGCAATGAACTTAATACAAGATTGTACCTTCATTTTCTGGCAGGAGACACAGGCTTTTTCACTTCATCATCTTTTCAAAGCCAGACTTAGTTGAAAGAAACCTAGAGATATTATTGCCTTAGTAATTCATCTTACTGAAAAGGTGTGTATTTGTGTGGTGGTAACTTTCCAGGCAGAGGATTTGAATGGATATGCTGATGGCGATGCCCTTTACTTTGGGGCAGTGCCCTTCCATCTGCACAGTGACATGAGAGATGTGTCAGCACAGGTGGACAGCTCTGCTTCCTGCATTCTTCCCATATTTTAGAAATTAATTCAGCCCAGCTGAATTCAGCCCAGAGCTCCTTTTCTGATGGTGAATTTTATCTCAGAGACTCTGCTCAGCTGATGGATGATAGGAGTAAAGGCTGTTCTTTTGAGGGAAGACACCAGAGGGCAGTTAAAGCGTTGTGAGAAGGCACGTAACTCATGTCTGGATTGCTGAGGAAGGCAGGTTTTGCTCATAGGTAATAAACTGAAATGCTGCTTTCCTGTAGGCTGATCTCCCAATATAGAGAGTGACATAAATCGAAGACTGGGCTGTAAATCATACCATGCTTGTAAACTTGTCACAGTGGTTTACTCATCCCTCAATAATCTACGACAGTTTCTGTCAAGAGTATTATGATATCTGACAAACACAAGTGTGAAGAAAACAGGGCTGGAAGGGGTCCCTTGGTCTCCCAGAGATGAAAAGTGAAGAGCAGTGGGGCTGGAAGTGAGGAGCTGATCCCTGTTCATGTCCGCTCACAAAGTGGCTGCCTTCCCACAGCCTGCTGAGCCACCAATATGTTGGGCTTTGGGGAAGAAATTTGTGATACTTCAACCTGAATAAGACTTTTTGCTTTTGAGGTTTTCTAAGAGCACATGTATGTTTACTATACATGCACTATTATGTTTACTATACTGTACTGCCTATTATGTTTACTGTACTGTACTGCTGGCTACAGCATCCTCAGTATGGCTTTCTTCACCCCAGAATTTTCTGTAAAACTTGTATTTGCTTCAGTGTGATGTTAAGTGGTTGAGCCTTTAGAACTCACAGTCCAGCCCCACTGCTGAGGACTCCAGAGCTGGATGCAGCACTGCAGGTGGTGTCTCAAGAGAGCAGAAGGACAGAATCCCCTCTCTCCCCTGCTGCCTGTGCTGCTTTTGGTGCAGCCCAGGACACGTTTGGCTTTCTGGGCTGTGAGTGCATGTGGCTGGGACCCCCAGGTCCTTCTTGGCAGGGCTGCTCTCACTCTGTCCATCCCTCAGCCTGTGTTCATACCAGGAGTTGCCTTGACTCAGGTCACCTTGCACTTAGTCTTGTGAAGCCACATAAGATTCCCACCTGCCCACTTCTTGAGCTTCTCCAGGTCCCACTGGATGGCATCCCGCTCCTCAGGCATGTCGAAAGTGCCACACAACTGGGTGTCATCTGCAGATTTGCTGAGGGTGCACTCAATCCCTTCATCTATCTAATTTGAAGATACTAAATAACGCTGGTCCCGGTACAGACCCCGAGGGACACCACTTGTCCCTGATGTCCATTGGGACTCTGAGCCATTGACCACTACGCTCTGCATGCAACCATCCAACCACTTAATTATCCATCTAACAATCTGCTCATCAAATCCTTCTCTCTAATTTAGAGAGACGGATGTTGTGGGGACCCTGTCAAAGGCTTTACTGAAGTCCCTATACAGGGCATCTGTAGGCCTTCCCTTGTCCGCTGCTGTAGAAGCCCACTGCAGAAGGCCACTGGCTTGGTCAGACAGAACTTGCCCTTGGTGAAGCTGTGCTGGCTGTCCTGAATCAACTCCCTATCCTCTATGTGTGTGTATGTGATCATTCCCCCAAGTGTTCTCAGCCTCAAGGTATCTTCAGCTTGCGGTTTCCTGGTTATGGTTTCTGCCTGTATAATAACCATCAAGAGATGTCTCCTCCAGGTATTTGTTCAGTCCACCTTTGATTCCCATGTAAATTTTTCACATCCTCCACACTGTATCTGTGACTTTGGAAGCAGTTTCTGTTGGTTTAATGCCCGACCACTGCTTTCCTGTTGCTTTGTTTTGTATTTGTCTGTCAGCTCTAAGTTATGCCCCCTAGTCCTTGTGTTGGAAGTGGCAGCAAACATCTGATTGCTATCTGCTTCCCCAGGCCATATCTGATTTCTTTGGCCTGTCATTTCCCTCAGGTCATCTCTTCTCCAGCAAGAAGAGCTGCTATAACCACTTGTTGCTCATCCAGAAACCATCCTGGACATTTGATTATAATTACTGCCCTGAAATTTTGCAGTTCAATAGTATCTTTGCTAAGATGGGAGGACTCTAAGTTCACTGTTAAGTAGTTCATTCTTAAACCCTTTTCTTAGTGTCTCTTGCATGTACTGAAATGTGCTGTCCAGGCCCTAATGGAGGACAGCCACATGAAGATACACTGTTTTATTTAATGGTCAGGATTTCAGATCCTGCAAAACACCCTGTCTTTCTTGTGCCAGAGGCAAGGCCCCATCTTATCCCATCATGAACAGGCCAAATGCAGGAGAAAGAAAAAATAAACAAACAGGGAAGCAATGTAATAGGAAGCATTTCAGTTAAGAGTTCTTAAATTTGAAATGAACAAAAACAAGCCTTTTCCCTCTGTATTGCAGGAGAGGTCACAGATATGTGTGTGGTTTAAGAGATCATTATACTAGCCAAATAGGAGGTAATATATTGTCATCACCCCACAATCTGTCTTTTTCAAGTTGTTCCAGGAAGCAGTTAATTACAAATAATTTGTTTTAAAAGATAAAAAGTATTCCAGAATAGTTCAGTTTTATATTATTATTATTGTTAATATTATGTGCATTTCTTTTATAATAATGTCCTTTTCGATCTCTTCTGTCACTATGTTCTAACAACACCATCAGCTGTGTTCTGAAATTTTACTTTCTAGATGCTTTTACATGCTGTGGTCCTTTTTATTGCCAACTGTAAAAGGGGAATGTTTCTTTTTAAAAAACGGGAGACTGTTTATAACTTCAGTTTGAAAAGTGTCATGAACATACTTCTATTCATATGATTTTAAATAATCTGTGTATCATCACCTCCCTTTCCATATCTATTATTTTTTAAATTTAATATAATTTAAATAAAAATTAAGTTTCGATCCCCAGCAAACATAATTTCAATGAGGAGAATAATGAACTTTTCAAAACTTTACATTGCATGTCTCAATGCATTTTAAAAAAACTGATGTTTTTTTTTTGAAACTCTAATTCAAAATTTTGTTCTGTAGCTTCCTATTTTACTAGCTATATATGAGTCAGTTTGTTTTCAAATTGTGGTCTGAATTAACATGGTGCCTGAGAAGGAGTAACACAAATGCATTTTGGCTACCTCACTATCATGGGTTTGTCAGGCAGGACTAATCTAACAGGACACGATATTCACGTGGAGTTGACCTAGAAAACAGTATTCCTATTGTGGGTCCATTTAAAATTTCAGCCACAGCTTTTGAAATTAAGGTCTTTCTTGGCTAAGAAAACCAGAAATCAACACTTGCTTCATCATTGTGCAGCCTGGAGACAAAGCAAGATATTAAAATAAATGAATTCACTGTGCAAGAGAAAATTAAACATATTTTAAAATATGTATTTGAAAGCTGGGAACTTTTCCCGTGCGATAACTGTGGGAAAAAAATTATCTAGCAAAACTGTCAGTGAGAATCAGCTGAAACCTGGAAAGTGCTCAAAAGCTTTCAGCAAACTTCACTTGCCATTTGCCTGGAGGAAGCAGAACCTGACAGGCATCCAGCGAGGTTGCGCCAGCAGCCGCCTGTGCCCGCACTGCAGCTCACTGCTGTCCCTGCTCCAGTACCTCCTCAGTGAAATGGAGGCTGGCAAATATGTTCACTTGTGGTCTCTGATGTGGTACCTCTGTCCAAACAATGGGCAGCATGCTTTGTCAGGGCAGGCACTGGCATCCTCTGTGTGATGGAGGATCGGGATCGCACCAGGATCGTGCCAGGGCAGACGATGCCATGGGTCACGCAGAAGGGCAGGGTGTGATCACAACCTCCCCCTGCAGCAACAGCTCTTGGTGCTCCTGCAGGGTCAGGCTGTACATGCAGGGTTGGATGAAGGAAGATCATGGTACGGGGAGGGGTTTCCATAAATGCACAAAGATTTGAGTTTGCGAAGTGACTGAGGAGAATGAAACTTGATGGCTCAAGGGTTGCAATCATCTTTTTTGGGTGCCCCAGCCAGGGTGCCTGGTCACTCCAGTCCAGATGGATGAGGAGCAGAGGATGACTGGGCTCCGTGCTGGTAAACCTGTGCCTAAAGTTAGGTGGTGTAGAAAGGCCTCTTCAGAAATGTCTAAGCCTGCCAACATTTGCATTTTATTTGCATTTGGGGGGATTACATAAAGGAACGGAATTATACAAATGCTTAAGGGTTGGCATGAGGAGGGTCTTAAGCAATCATGAGTATTCTAATTATTATTTATTAGCCCCCAAACCCAAGTTTTGGCAGGCACAGATTTTATTGTCTGATTAACTAGTTTGCTGCCACCTTATATGGAAATGCCATTACTGATTATAATTATAACGCCTCAATCTTTTGCAGTATTTCTTGCAGATGTTTCTCAAAGGCTGTTAAAAAAAGAAAGACCCACAGTGACAGTTTCACTCATAGCAAAACCTTTTCAGAGAGACAGATCATTACCTTTCAGCTGGCGGTAGAAATAACTCTCTATTCATGTGTAGGCAAGATACTGTAAGACACAGAGAGAAAAATATGAATGCTAAAGGTAGACATATATTATATTGGAGCTAATTAATTGTTGCTATTTATGAGCTAGAAATTAAAATAGGCATGTGAAATCAGACAGAAGATGTGTGAATGGCCATAGACTTTTTATGAGAAGCCTGTGATTTGCTAGTGGTGGCACTGCTCTCTCTGATTCCTTAGGGCATGATTTAAGCCTAATGAAGTCAGCAAGAGCTTCAGTTTAGTTCATGGGAGAGGAACTCCCTGGGAAGTGCATTTCAAGTTAAGGCTGAGTATAACTTTAATGTATTCAGTCATCTTAAAGAATTTTCCCTATCTTGCCTTTTATAGTGTATGCAAAGCAGCCAACATGCAAAAAGGTCATGTAAATATTTGCTGTCGTGGTCAGATAGCTTAACTCATAGACGTGACACAGGTCTATAGGGAAAACAGCCTGAAACAACTAGTTCCAATTAATGAATTAGAACACAGAACCTAGGAAATTATAATACTCTAATGTAGCTCAAGTTTTGCTTCCAGCTTTCCTAGACTTTCTTTTTTTTCCCATTTCTTCAAATTACAATAGCGAAAGGCTTTAGACTTGGAAAGAAAAAAAACCACACACCTCTTACCTGAAATGTTTTGTATCAAAAGAGCAAAAGAAGCTGAACAATTATATTGACCTATCAGAGTTTTCTCTGTTTCATTTGTTGTCTGTACAGGATATGTGAAAGGCAGGTATATGAAAGAATGAAATATGTTACTTCCCAGGTTAGCACTTGTGTCCACAATTACTGTTTACTTCAGAGTTTTTTCCTCTCATAGTAAAATGTTTTATGTGTACCTGAAAAAAATGCTTCCAAGGAGCAATATACTATTTAGTACATACTGTCTCAACAGAGGCACATTCTGTCTGCCACCAAAAAGCTGATGTGAGGGATATTATAGATGCTGTGTCACACTGGAGCTGAATTTTGTTGTAGCAGGTTGTATCAGCATGAATCTAATGGGTTCATTGCAGCAATACTGGAGTAGAAGATGTACAGTACTAAACAAACCTATTAGTTATGTAAGTCTGTGTCTGTCACTGCTATATCTGTTAAATGACTTTTGAATGCAACCTTTTACTAAAGAACCTTGAGCAAAACCAGTGCCTCACTGCGTTTGGTAATACAATAGTGACAAAATACTCCTATTTCAGTACCTTGCAACCTGAATAAATCAGAATGAAAAGTGTTGAAGATAGAAGAGGTAGAGTAATGAGTGTTCAACCTGGATGAACTGAATAAAGCTATGTCAGGGTGGCAGTGGCTTTTCTCTTTATCGCAAATCACGCTCTCACAAAAGGGGTAATGTCGTTATCCAGCTCTACCATCACTTCATATTCTGATTTAGCAGCAGCAGTTTGAGCCTTCAGCACGTGGTGTCTGTTGGAAGACAGATTTGGCAGCTGGAGTAGCTTGTACAGGCCTCCTTCCCTCAGAGGAAAGGTAGGAGGCCAGATGAGCTGTCCCATGGGGTATATCTAGCATAGGAGCTAACTCTTGGATAAATCTGATCTAATTTTTGTTAGGTAAAATTTGTTACTCTACCTCTAATACAGTAAGTCACACAAACACCAAAGCCTTCCATTTAACATGGGCATGCAAAGGAAAAAAGTGTATTGCAATTCCACGCATTGTAAGAAGCGTTAGACTTTGCCCAAGCATAGCTTGTCCCTCAGCGCATTGTATTTAGGATTTGCTGCCAGGGCTGACAGCAAGTCCCTGAATGAGGACAGCTCTTGGATTTTAATCATTGCTCCCAATACTGTTTATATATTTAGGTTGTGATTCTAAAGCATAGTTACTATGTTTGGCCTAAGTTCGGGTTTCTGTTCCCAGAGGGAAATAATGTCATCTCTGTGGTATCATATTAGACTGCCTCTTGTATTAGTTCTTGTTCTCTTTTCTGCATTTCTGACTGCAGAGTACCCAATTCAAGCAGGTTAAGAGGATAATCACTGCATCAGAAGCTTGTTGATAGCCCACTGATGACGGTGCTCTCCTGGGACAATAGGGGCAATGGTCTGAGCAACTCTGAAGATGTGAGCCCTTCTGGATATTTTTTTAACTACTCACCTGTTTCCTAGGAGATAGGTGCTTGTACCGTTGCTTTGCCCAATTCCCTTCTGTGAAGAGACCATCTGTGGATGTGAGAGCAGAGCGGTGGGTGGTGTTTATCTTGGCTTTAACAAGGCCTTTCAAGTCTCTCCTAGCCTCCTAGTAGCCACATGGGAGAGGGAGGGGTGGCCTTCAGGGTGTATAACTGGCAACTGGGTTTTAGCTGTGCTCCCCAGGACTGGACTCTGGGGCCAGTGTTTTTTCACATCAGAAACCTCGTTGTTGGGATGGAATGAACCAGCAGTAGAGTCAAGTCTGACACTAAGTTTGAGAGAGCATTTGATGTGCTGAATAGTCAGATGGCCACTTCACCAGGACCCAGTGAGACAGAGAAATGGACAAGCAGGAACTTCATAAAACTCCAGAGTGGAAAATGCATCCTTTCATCAGGGACAGAACAGCCCAGCAGCAATCCTGGCAAGGACAGGTTGGCTTGGTAGCAGCTTTTCAGAAAGGACTTAGGGCACGACCACAAGGTGACTGTGTGTTAGCAGCATGTCCTTGCAGCAAGGGAAAACTGCATAGCTGTCTAGAGGAAAAATTTAGCCCGCAGGTCAAGGGAAGTGATTATTCCCCTCTTCTCACCATTTGTGAGCTTGTATTGTGTCCAGTTTTGGTTCCCCAATATATGAAAGATAATGACAAATTGGAGTGAGTCTAGGAAATGGCCTCTTGGCATTCTTCTTCTTAATCATGCAAACTAAGGTTTTGATTCCAAGATCCTGTAGCTTATGAGGACTTCACACCAAGTTAAGCTGTTTGTTAGAGCCCACAGAGGTAAATTTTTGGTGTGGTGCTCTGAGCAGCTGTGCTCTTAAATGCTGATGGCTCAACCCCTAATTTGCTACTGACAGTAGTGAACTTTTTAGAAATGCATTAACTTCAGAAGTATTGAAGAGAATTCCTGCTGTAAATACAAAACATATGGTAAATGGAGCAAAATTACAGAGGCATGCATGGCCTACATGACTTTAATACTTCATGGCTATGGATTATTATAATGGTCACATTCTGCCCTTGAGCACATCAATTGTACCTTGTTTATAAAAATAGTTATTACTTAAATAATGAGTTGATACATCTGATTTATACGCAAAGGAAATACAAGTGGGTAGGATCTCTCTTTCTTCATGTTTATTGAAGAGGAAGAACAAGTATTCCAAGAAACTGAATTGATATTTTCTTGTCTTTTTTGCTTTTTCCCATTTAAAAGTTACTAACAAAAACACCCCTATGTAAAGTACTTGACTACAGTGGCCTTAAATGCTTCACATATCTGTGTAGTCTTTGGCAGGCACATCCTTGGAAACCATACTGGTAAGGTTGGCACCTTTGGCTGGGAGCCAGCCATGGCTTACTGACTTCTTCAGAGGTCGGGGGCTCAGCTTCTGGTGGACTAAAGCAGAGCCTGCATGAGCATGTCCTCTGTGTGTGGGGTTCTCTGATTTTACTATGCTAAACTGGTGAATGTGAACGGCAGTAAATGCAGCATGGCAGATCCTGCGGGGGCCCTCTGAAAAACAGCTGTGGTACACATGAAACCTCTTATTCATCTAACTGAGTTTTTCAGTTGTAATTTTTAAAATATTTTTTCATTCAATACTATAGGAGGGTTGTGTTCTTCCAAGTTTGCTGGCATTGTTTTGTCAGTTTGGGGTATGAAGAAGCCACCTTGGTGGTCAGTTGGGCTATTCTGTGCAACAGAATGCAATTACTGTCCAAAAGTCATCCTGCCAGAACATTGATTTCCACCTGGGGAACTAGGTTAAACTGAAACATTCTCTCAGAATCTCTAGGTGATAGAAATAACTGTTCATAGTAGATGGATTTGCTGATATAGGTATATAGACAAAGTTGCCTTTTGGCAATAGGCATTTTCACAGGTTTCATCAGGAATCAGATGAGGGAAGTACTGGGTTTTCTTTAGGTAAAAAAAGTTATCCATTTTCTTTTTGGTTTTTACTTATTCTTCTCAGCCAGCTGAATGCATTTGTTTGTAGAAAAGTGGTAGTATTTTAGTGGCAGTTAAAAACCTTTTTTTTTCATAACATTTTGGTAGGAAATTTATGTGACTACTGAGTATTCCATCTATCTTTTTCATTAGGTAACACATTATTGTAAGTCACTGTAAGTAGCAAAGAAGAATGAAATAGCACTAAAATGTAATACTGGACTAAATTAAACAGTTGCTGTTTTTATTGAAACTTTATCAAACAACTTAATACCTTGACCAAATTTCTTCAAATTTTTTCAAATTTCTTCTTGTGCAAAGAGAATAAATAAAATAACTAATTGCTTTTATATCTATAATTAATAAAAGTAATATCTACTTTTTTATTCTCATAGTACTTGAAGACAACTAAGCATATTTTTAGAACATTTTCTGAATGTGGAGGACAGATTTTCAGGAGGGAGTACTAACAGAAGTTTTTATGAGAGCTTCAGGCTAGAAATACCACAAGAATCATGGCAATGACTTCAGACTAGTTGAAACTGTGTGGTGAACTGGAGAGTTAAGTCTTGAGGGTATGGAAAGTAAGAACTTCATACTGAGGAATTTCTTCCATACTGCAAGAGTTGTTACTGTAATAAACTTGTGTCTGCATAACTTTGGCAGAATTTGGTGATATGTGTTTGCTCTGTTTATTAGATAGTTTGGGGGGAAGGAGGGATGGGGAACAGAGAAGAATATGAGCCTATGCCATCCTTACAGTCTTATGTATGACAGTTTTGTCAAAAGAAAAATACATGGAAGTATCTTGAAATCTTAGTAAAAAGAAATTAAAATTTTAAACTGCACTTTTGAGGAAAGGCCTGGCCCAAACAAAAACAGTTATCATTGAGATTTTAAAGATTATCCTTAGCTTTTAAAACTCATACAAGTCTCAAGTAATGATTTGACATAAATAGAAGTAAGAAACAAGGATGCATTTTCTCCCTTTTGTTTGTTACCATTGCTGCTGACTTTAGCATGAGGGAATGTCCAGAGAGACAGTGACTCCATGGACTTATGGTGGAAGGTCAAGCTAAAGCAGCATGAAAAGACAAAGATTGCCCATCTTCTCAAAAAGATATGGTTAACTGGTGGTTAGGGATAAAGAGTGAAACTAATCTAATGGCATTTTCCCCATTTTAGTTATACCTTGCTTTTGCACCTTGTATTTAAAGAAGGTCCAGAGCTCCCAGTATATCCAGGTTTTGATTTCTGTAGTCTATCCAGCTTTACTATTAGTAGAAATTTTCAGATTCAACACAGAATTTCCAGAGGATGCATACAAGGGCTGTGTTGAAAGAGAGTAGGAGTGCCTTGTTCATGCCATGTTTTTGGCTTTGTGGGAAGATTCCAATGCTCCAGTGCCCAAGCGTCCAACACCAGCCAAATAAAGATTTCATCATCAGTTAATACTTCTCTTCAGCTGGATTAAGGTACTGCCAAATGCCAGTAAGATATTTCAGTGCAGAAATTTGCAAGACATCTTGCCTCCAGAGAAGGAGTCATGTAGCTTCATGGAAAAGAAACTCATGAACTCAAATGTAAGCTTTAAGTGTATTTTATTTCATAACACTGAGGAGTTATTTAATTTTCTGCCTCAGTTTTTTGTTATTCATTATAAGAGAATTATGTGAGAAGTTGTATTATTCCATTTAAAATCCATCATTTGAGAGAATTAACAGATACTTGTAAAGGTCACAGAAGAGGACACAATCCTCTTTGTTTACTTATTCTTGTTTTATCAGGTATTTAACTTTCCTCTCTTAAATAATGAATTTCTAAAGATAATCTTTGTTCTTTAAACAAAAGCTAATGGTGATTGAAGTTCTCTGAAGTATGTAAGCTGCCCTGCGTGGAGATCATTGTTAGCAATACAGCCATGATAACATGGCGCTTAGTTAGAGTTAGGTCAGCACCGTGTTTGTGATGGAGGTGCTGAGAGATGTGAGCTGGGTGGTTTCCTGACACCTGTATGACATTAGCTCTTGCCATAAGGAATAAACCTTATGAGGAGTTATGGTCTTATCAGTATGGGTGCTGTGCCAACCCTAATGTGGTTATGCAGCTCCTTGCTCTAAAGCCAGTCTAGACCCCATGTGTTCAGGTGAGATGCACCATCGCACTGTGATGGTGAATGTCCTCAGCTCCCAAGTGGGTTTTGCGGCCCAGCAGCACTCTCTGAGCTGAACGCCTTTTTGTGGATGTGGTGTGTGTGCCTGAGCTCAGAGCTGTGCTGGCTGAAGGCACAGGAAGGCTGTGCTGGGCACCCCAACCCAGCCCTGATGGGCTCAGCCACCCGAGTCAGGTTAACTCTGCATCTTTCATGTAGATCATCCCTGACAGAAATGATGAAATATTTTGCACATCCTGCCATGACCACTGGTAAAGTCATAGCAGAAAATACTGTGTTTTAGAAGAGCTCTGTATATAGGGAAGGAAAGGGCAGTCATGCGGTGTGTTCACAGAGTCATCATCAGATCTGGGTTTTATGCTTATAAGCCTTTCTTTGAACTTGTTCTTTCGCCTCTTGGGTGTTTAATTTCCCTTCTATAAAGCATACCTCTTTGCTGACAGGAATGTTGTGAAGCAATTTGTTACAAGGCTTATGTTACTAAGGCCTACATGTAAATGTTTTCTGCTGTGGCCTGTATTTTAGTCTGTGGTCTGTTGCTTGTAGGGTGAAGAACAATCTAAAATTCCAGAGGTATTTCTGTAGCTAAGTTATACTACATGACAAAGGGGATGGCTTAACATTACAATTGGTGTTGTAGCTCTGGGACAGTGCAGGGCTGGCAGTACCTCAGAGCTCTTGGAAGTGGCAGCCACAGCATTGTCTGACTTGCACTTTCAAAACTGTTGCGTGGTGTCGTTATCTCGTTCACAGTCATCTTCATACATGTTGTCCTAGAGTAGCAAGAAAGTTCATTGTCCTCTCTGATTTGTGTTGTATAAAAATAGGCATAGTCTTCATGTTTCAGGTAAATCCATTGTAGCGGAAGCACAAGTGCAAGAGGGACTTGAGGGTACATGGAGACAGGAACATCCCTTGTGTTTAATTGTCTTTCCAAGCAGCTTTGCTGATGTATGTTCTGTGCCCTAACAAAAACCATGCCTAAGTTATATTCTATTTCTTCTTACCTTAATCTCCATGGGAGTGATTTTTCAGCTGAAGGTAAAACATGCCTCAGAGCTCCAGCAGCTTACATGAAGTGGAACCTGGGGGTGTTTTTGGTGTTCACCTGGGCAATGTGTGGAAAAAAAATATTGTGAATGATTTTCACTAATGGATTTCATTAGTGAAATGGACTCCATTTCACTAATGGAGTCTCTTTATTTTGCTGTGCTCAAAAAGGATTTTTAGAAGTGAGCAGTTAGTTCTGTCAACTAGGAAATGCCCTAAAGCATTGCTGTATCATGATATGGATCAGTCAGCTCAAGAGAAAAGGCAGTAGTTTTTTTAAAGGCATGTGATTTAAAGGAGAATAAAGAAAAAATAATTTATTATGCCTTTGAAAATATCTTTTCTCTCTCAAGTGAGATTGGGGCCAAAACATTTCTCCAGGTTGTTTGTTTAAGCTGTCTGTTTTAAGGCATAATATGCATATTTCCTTTGAAAATTCAGGACTCAAGGACAATTGTGATTTTGCTTTGGGTTTAGTATTTTGTGGGAGCATTGAAGCACAAGCAGAATCAAGACTGTTCTGCAATGATTTTGACTTACATGTAAATAAGATTTTTCAACTCTGCCACTTATTCTGTGTTAATGGTTTCCGTAGCTCAATATCGAGTGTGGTTTTAATGGTGTGAAATGCAAAACTAGCATTCCTAAATTTTGCACTAACTTGTAAACTGGGCAGAAAAGACAGTCATGATGCCTGTGAGAGGCTACCTGGAACAGAGGCTAGACAATGTTAAAGGAATAAAGTAGGTATTTATTAAAAGGCCTTCAGAGGATACACCTTGGGAAGAACAAGAGCCTGGCCGAGTCTATACCCGAGATGGACCCAAGATGGACAACCACTCAGGAGTCCTCACATTTTTATCAGTTTGGTCCATTTACAAATTGAGGTTAATTGTCCAATTACAGCTTCAGCTTATGAAGTCCCATCCTCCCAGTTTGTTCTCTTCAGTTCCCTGTTGTTTGTACTTTTTGGGCCTGAGGCTGTAATGGCTGTCCTTGGTTCTCAGGCTGGAAAAGGACTGTTTTGTCTAAGTACCCTGTGAAGAGAATTTACTAACACTTTACATGAAATTCAGAATTACATGCTAAGGCAATACAGAATCTAAAAAATATGAAAGCTAAAACTTAAGGCAGTCACACCTAACTGCAAAGCTGATATGCAAGGCCTATCTTTTCAGCCAAAAAATCTTCTTCTTTTTTTTTTTTTGCCACTAAATCCAAGAAAGTTTAAATGCCAAAATATAGAAGGTTCCTTATGTTCTCTATAAGAACTGAAAGCTATCATCAAAAATGAGTATGTCTTTGTATATCTTGGAAAAATGAAATAAAAGCAATCATTAACTTTTAAATTTTTTTTTACAAATGTATTTAGTTTCTGAATCCTAAAGAGTGTTTAGCTGCTTAGAATATTTGAGCACTAAAAAGACAATTTTACCTGGAAGAACATAAAGAAATAAATGTCTCAAATTATAATAAAAAAGAGAAAAGTAGTTTAATAGCTCATTAAATATTGGCATTAGAAATAAAAGCCATAGGAAAATTCCTCAGTCTTTGAAAGAAAACTAGTTTAATTTCAGCCTGAAAAAGTTTTTCCAGACAAAAGAAAATGGAAATTTGTAGTAGGATTTATGTGGGGTTTGATTGTAATATTAATGAAGAAAGAGGGATCAGCTCTTGATAATGATACAAAGATTAAGTTAACAGCTCTATTTTATAAAAGTAGCCTAATATTAAATAACAGTTATGTGATGCTGAGTAGTCTGTTTAGTATTCAGGAAAGTTAGCATCTTCCTTCCATAAGTGCAAACACAATTATGTACCCACTGTTTGTAGTGGTACTACAATTTGAGTATTTTTGTCATCATTTATAGCACTTATGACCAACATCAGGCCTTAAAGACTCTGGGCTCATCTTAGCTTGAAATGCCTTCTCTTCTTTTCGTTAATTGCCTTTCTATTTTAGGACCTCAGCTTTTCACATTGCTTTTGCTCAGTGTTTGTATCTCAGCACCATGAAGGGCCCATCCTGTTGCTCATGACTTTCAAGTGTGACTCACTGACTTACCATCTGAATTTTGTGATTTGCTGAGATTTGCTGATGACTGATGACAGCTGCACTGGGGGCCCAACCTCATGATTAAATTGGTCATGGGAGAACAACATTACAGTGCATCTACTCCTGCAGCTGCTGTGGTAAATTAAGTTTGTGTTAAATGCTCTGCCAGGCTTTAGCCCACCTGTGTTAATTACTAGTCGCTGCAAAGGCCTGGTAGCACAGAATCTTCGCAAGATTGGACAGAATCCAGTAGAGGGTCACAAGGATTATTAACTTGGTTGGAGCCCCTTTGCTCTGACAGGTTGAGAGAGCTGGGACTGTTCAGCCTGGAGAAGAGAAGGCTCAAGGGCAGTGATGTCATCAGTGTGCAAAAGAACCTGAAGGGAGGGGGCGAAGAAGAGCCAGGCTCTCTTCACTCATGCCCAGTGAGAAGGCCAAAGACAATAATCACCAAATGAAACATGAGATTCCCCCTAATATCAGGAAAATCTTCTTCACTGTGAGATTCACCAAGCACTGACACAAGTTTCCCAAAGAGGCTGTGGAGTCTCCATCCTAGAAGATACACACAAACTGTCTGGACATGGTCCTGCGCAAGTGACTGTAGCTTTCCCAATCTGAGTGGGGTGGGAGTGGACCAGATGACCCTCAGGGATGCCTTTCAACCTCAGCCATTCTGTGATTCTGTGATCTGCCATCTTTTTACACCACTCTGGAAGCTATATTTGCTTCATCTTCTACAGACAGCAAGACAATAAAGGTGTTTCCTCCTAGGACAGTGCAGTGTTGTACAGAGACACCTGGGATGGCTCAGAAACAGCACAGTGCACTCATCTGGGTGTACTAGTCCCCATTTCCTTGTATCCAAAGTAGTTCAACTGAACACTTGCTTCTGAATCTACTCCTTAGTGCTGTACATCCCAGGAAATTGCTTAGTTTAGTTGCAGTCCTGTTGCATCTTGTTTCCTGCAGTGCAGGTCCTAATAAACCTTCCCACACTGGAGATGCTCATGAGAAGATCTTTTGGTTTTCTTTAGAAGCCAGACATAGCATGGTTAGAACTCATCAGTGCCATCAAGTCCAGACTGATTTCTTCTGTTGATTGAGATGGCTCTTTCTGAGTGCTTTAGTCCATGGAGGGCTTTGGAGGTCGCGATGGCCTGGGACTGCACTGTAGCAATGCTCATGAACCACACTCATGCAGTGCTGGCCAGTGGAGTACAGGCACCTGCTGGTTGTACAGGAGTCAGCATAGGCCTGGCAGGGCCAACACAGGCATCATGGAGGAGGCACTTCATATCCATTTCCTTAGTCCCTGGTCTGTATTGTTCATGTTTCTTTCCATTATTGAGCGTATCACAGCCTCTCATTCTGTGAAAATAGCTGTATTGGAAAGGTGTTCTGTCTGGAGTGAATAAAAATGCCCATATTTTGCAATTTGGCATCTAAGATTACTTATGTTTCTCCCTGAGTACTAAGCATGACTATTAACAGTGCTGTGAAACTGAAAGGTTCCAAAATTGCTCGTTTTTTTGTGGGGTACCTCAGTTTTACTCCTGGCAGGAGTTTCACCTGAGGCTTTACACTGCATAATGCCAGCAAATTGAACTGTGAATATAAAATTCCTTGAAAATTAAACTCTTTGTTTTATTGATAAGCATGAGGCTATGTATAAAGAAAGCTGGATGCTATAAAAGGATAAATTTCTTCCTCAGCTACTTTTTTAAAAAGTACCTTGTGATTTACCAGCAACTTCCAACACAGAGCAAACTTGGTGTGTTTGAGGTTTTGCATTAGGATTCATAAGGTAGACTTCTGATTTATCTAACTGAAGTACAGTAAGAGGCATGTCAGTATTGGGACTAGCACATTTATCAAGGCTGAACCACATCATTGTTCTAGGCTCTATTCCAATAGTCTGCTGAAAAGGAAAATTACATATGTGCTTTATTTTTCAATGAGTGTGAGTTGGTTTTTCTCTTTTCATTATGGACTTGGTCTGTGTTCCACGTAGACTTTGAAACCAGATCATTATTGTGCATTTAAGAATATGTATCTTCCTATTACATTTGCTTGCAGGTGTATTATATCTTCAGTATGGAGATGAAACAAAGCAGTTGAGGATGCCAAATGAAATCACAAGCACAGACACAATTCGTGCCCTTTTTGTAAGTGCCTTCCCCCAGCAGCTGACAATGAAAATGCTGGAATCGCCCAGTGTTGCCATTTACATCAAGGATGAGAGCAGAAACATATACTATGAATTGTGTGATGTGAGGTAAGACATGGAATTATAGCTACTGGTTTCATAGGGTTGGGGTTTTTTATGTTTTTTGTTTTGTTGTGTACTTACAGAATAGAAAGGAATGGGGTTGATAAGTATCTGACAGACAGCCTGACACATTAAGGCATGTTCAATGGTATCTGAGTAATCCAGGAGGTCTGGTCTGACAATGCCTTTAGCTGTAGGTGCAATATCTATTGCACAAGCCACCGATAAATGGCATACCATGTTGAAACATTTGTATAATATACAAAGGTTCACGTATTCAATACATTTATTGAATTTTGACAGAGACACAGTCATTTAGAAAACAGAATACAGAATAAACATTCACAGAAAAGTGGGTTGTTTCTTTGCTGAGAGTGCAAAGCCTGATCTCATGAGGATGAAGTAACAAACATGAATGTCATTGATGTCCTCATAACTGTGCCAGTTGAGCCATCTGACATAGCCAAAGCTCTGTGGCTCTGGTGACCACTGCTGCAGCCTCACCAGCTTCCTGTCATATGTCAGGATGCAGGAACTGATGCAGTCACTTCACTAATTCAGAGCTTGGTAAATAAATGGTTCACCTTTCTATCCTTTATTTTGCGGGAGTGCAGCTTCTTAATTAACCAGGTTTCTTCAGCAGAAGTTCCAGGATCTCAGGGTCCCAAATCATGCACAAATAAAGCTCTCAGGTACACCTCAGACATGTTACACTTTAAAAATAAACTGATGAAAACGGACAGAGGAGCGTAAAAAGATAAAGGAGAAAGCAGAAAAGCTTTTTGCTCTCTGCTAGTCTGCCATCAATGCAGAAAAATTTTGTGGTGCAAGAGAAGTGTACTGTCCACTGCTGTCTTGTTTCTTCTGGAGAACCTATGGCTAAGGTGTTCCTCCTTATCATGCTGTAGTTAAAAGACCAAGTTGGAGCTTTTCTAGCCCTTCCCCATCCAATTCCCCCATTCCTGTTCTTAATCTTTGAACAGCACCATACTCCATTTTCTCACCTCTGTCTTGCTTTCCTCAGGCTGTCTGTCCAGTGTCTTGTCATTTGCTAGTCTCTTGGATTTCAGTTTCTTTAAATCTTATCTGCTTTGCAGATTGCCACACTCCTTTTGGCCACTGCAATGCCTATGTGAAGATCCATCTGATTTTTTTCATCAAACATCATCATCTTTAAACATGTACCCAAGTTTCTTATACATCAAACAGTTTATTCACAAGATCAGATGAACTGATTGAATCATGATAGGGGTTACTACATCTCTCTTGCTAAGTGCATTATTGCCAACCATCATCTAGCCCATTGGCTCCTTCTCTCTCCTTTTATCCCTCCATCTTCCCTTGAGTTTCAGACTAACAGTTTATGACTTCATGCCCTTGAGAATGCGATTGTTGATTATCCTAATGCCACTCCACCTTTTTTTCCCCTGCTCCCATTGCAAGCATCACTCTGCCAGCCTCAGGCCTGGCTCAACCCCAACATCTGCTTCCTCTGTTCCTATGCCTGTATTGTGGAGCATTTCTAGAGGAAATCCCACAACCCAGCTGACTTCCTCCATAACAAAATTCCCTTCTTCAGTTCTGCCAGCCTTCTCACTTAGGAAACCTCAGCAATTCCAGGTTAATGGAATCCATAACATGCACTACCAGCTGCATTTTCACAACCTTTGAGCAATTTCCACAACCATTTCTCTATTACTGTTCCTTACTCTTCCCAAGATCTTGTCAGTGTCTCCCCTCAGAGAACAGATGAAATGAAGCATCCTTTTTCTCGCCTTTGTTTGCCATGTCTTCCTTCAGTCCTCTTCTTTCTTTCCCTTAAACAAGGGGGTTTCAGTCAGGTCTGTGAGCTCTTCATCTCCCACAGAAGCTGTTCCATGTTCTTCTATGCCTTGCATTAGGCCATCAAACTCCCTTCCCCTTTTCCTTATTCCTTTTTCTCTTTTTCTTTTCCTTTTCCTTTTCCTTTTCCTTTTCCTTTTCCTTTTCCTTTTTCTTTCTTTTTTATTTTTTTTAATCACTGAGGACAAAGCTCCAGCTTTCTGCTTAAGTCCAGTCTTTTTCTTAAAGTGGTTCAGGGCTCTGTATCTAGTGTAGACTTCAGATTTTTGCTCCAGAACATCCGTATTTTACAGCCTTTTATTTCCCATCACACGGAGAAAAAACACTCATGTAATTCTTCAATTTTCTAATAGCAACTGCTGTAATTGTCTTTTCTTGGCAGCTGGCACAGGTAATAGGTAATCTTGCTTGCTCTTGCCCATTCAAATGAAGCAACAAAGATAATTCTCCTAGTTTGACAAGCAGACTGTTCTGCATGCATTTATTTTTTACTTGTCCTCTGACTGTATCTTCTCCATCTCATTAAACCACTTGTCTTCATTATGAGGGCTCCTCCAAGCCCACTTCAATGCTACTTTTCATTTCTTGTTGAGTACCAAGTGCCATCTGCTTCCACTTGGTGAATAATGCCAGTTTGAATTCTACATCTTTAATTTTCAAACAAGTGCCTTCCCACTCTCTCAGGCAGCCCTCTAATGTGCTTGGAAGGTGTCCTCCACAGATATCTGCAAAATCACTGCCCTGGTCTCCTTCCTACTCTGGCTTGTTACACTGCCTACTC
This sequence comes from Phainopepla nitens, assembly GCA_013400175.1. NCBI lineage: Eukaryota > Metazoa > Chordata > Aves > Passeriformes > Bombycillidae > Phainopepla > Phainopepla nitens. The sequence continues at coordinate 281,679 of VXBQ01012965.1, read as the reverse complement.
AGAGCATGCCCATGGTTCCAGGATTTGTTTACTGCCTCTGGCTGGAAGAGACTATGATCTTCTGAGTTCTTTTTGTTCCCTTATCTTCCTGCAGCTATCCTGTTGTCTTTTAGGACTCCTATTCACCTTGTAAGTTGGTGAAAAGTTGTCTTCCTGGAGTGTTTACACAGCACACACAGATCAATGAGGCCTTTTAACATGCCAAGGGCATCTGGGAGCTACAGCAATGCAAATTATAGTAATAATAAAAGTACAGTAATACATACCTAGTTATCAGAAATGTTTATCTTAGAATAGAAATGTGAGGTGAAATACATTCATATCACATATCAAATGCCTAGTATTTTGGTGCTTTGCCTTGCAGCAATGTTTTACTTTCAAGTGCCATGTTTCTACAAGAAATATTTATGGAAATTGCCTTTTAAAAAACTCCAGTTGTTTGAGGTACCATCTCATAGCCATCAGAAAAGACAGCAGATAACATGTATTTAAATTAATATGCCATTTCTTGAATGGAAGATGAGAGAGCTTGCTTTGTATGGAGAAGAACATAGTCCCAAGTTGGACGCAGACAATAGTAACTGAGACTCCCAGTGCAGGTCTCAAAGTAAAAGGGTCACATTTGCAAGATGGAAAACAGTTTGTGTTACCGTAAATAATTGAAGAACTTGAACTTGCCGCAAGGCAGCTATTTTCCTGTGCAGTCTACAAGTAAACACTCATAAATACTAAACTTCTCATCAGCCCTCCAGTTCTTAAACACAAGACACTGATCTGTCTCTTAAGCTGCAGGGTTTCTTTAATAACTACTTGACATCTACAGCAGCAACACAAGTTCTGACTAGCTACCCATTCAAAGCAATCACTGATTGTAATATGACATCGTAGGAGAGAAATTGGACCTGCCCAGCAATCCTTCCCTTCATTTTTAAATTATAATCCTAGTGATTAAGATCAGTTCACTAGTCTTTTAGCTGCACCTGGAGGAAAGGAATTCAGTCACATGTGTAAGTAAATTCTCTAGAGATCACTATAGGAAAATGAAAGGAATCGCAGCTCTGAAAAGATGTAAGTGAGCATAGATTGGAGGCTTTGCTACTGATTAAGTGTGAACCAGAAATCAGCAGAGCTCAGGGCAAATGTCAAAGCCATAAAATTATTGGAAGGTAGGTCTTGAAATAAAATAAAAAACTGTCATCTCTTTCCAAAAGTAGTAGTTAAAAAATTAACTTATCAAAGTGTAGAGTCTGAATAAAACAAAAGTATTCTTGTAGGGCTTTTCATCTAAACTATTTCTGTGTAAGCTTTCATCAAAATTTTTGCTAATTTGTTTTTGCAAAAGACTGTCTTTTTTATAGATAAAGTTCAGAGGAAGAATTTATCTACTACTGAATTTTTAGCTTTTGTGGATCTTTTTGAGCTTTGTGAACAAGCTGATAATTAAAATTTCCTCAAGAATAATTACAAAGACTGCTTTTCTTTTGATATTCTTGCTTCTTAGAATAGCAAAAATTTATGTGGACTGAGTGCACAATAAAACATGTAAATATTAACTAAATCCTTTTTGAATGCTGTGTAAATGTTGAAGTTCTATTGTCTTCAAAGTGTTTTCACTCTGTGGCAGGATCTTGAAAGAAACTTAACACTATCTAATTTTTATGGGTGTGGAGTTCTATTAAAAGAATGATACTTCCCATGGGAAAGAGAATGAAAGTATGCTTTTGTTTGTTTGTGTGTGTCGTAGTTATGTATGCATGTACGTTTTTCTTATAGATCGACTGCAGACCTGCTATGTTTGTCTGCTACCTGAAACTTTCAGGCAACAAACTAAATAAAACTGCTTTCATCTGTTGTCATTGCTGATTCTTTAATTCCAGGAATATTCAAGACCGATCTTTCCTTAAAGTTTACAACAAAGACCCTGCACATGCATTTAATCACGCTTCCAGAGCTGTAAATGGAGATATAAGGGTAAGTACTAATGCTGCATTTATACTCTTTTTTTCCTCCAGCTTTTCTGCTAAATGTTTTGACTCTGAAATGTAATATGTACATAGCAATTCAGAAGATCAGGGGTATACATATGGCACATATACAGAAAAGGGAATAAATAATGCTTGTTGTAATGTGTTTTAACTGCTTTTCTTTTTCCAATTATTTGCCCTGGGCATTAACTGCTTTTTTGATCTTGTTTAAATGCAGTAAAGCATGTGAAGCAAAACATAGCCTTTAATTATGTATTTTGTGACACAGACAGAAATCGGAGTTTTTACAGCTTCCTATTCTATGTTTCCAGACCCTTTACAGTGGAGTATGGCATAGTGTTAGTACACTCCAGCAAAGTTTCAGCAGGGATTGGTTTCCAGTGGCTGAGCAGCTGTACCTCACTTCAAGTCTACTGAAACGCTTTGTAAATGATGGTTTTGGATAGGAAATTCTGATAAATACTCACTGTAGTGTAAACAGTTTTGTCTTTTTCTAAAATTTTCTACCTGCATAGAAAAAGGATGAGTATATTTGTATTTTCAGGTGAACATTTTGTATTAGGAAACTACAGAGAATGCATTAGAAATATTTGATTTTTCTCTCTCACTTTGTCTGTCTTTGCTGAGCTGTTACCTCCCACCTGGGTGCCAAGGGGGCAGGAGTTGCAGCTGTGGGACACCTCCTCCACCATGTTACCTGCAGCTGGTGTTGCAGTAGAGGGTGGTGGTGCTCGTGATGAGATTACACAACCTCGTCTCCTCCCCACCCATCCTAGGTCTGTCCACAGGAAACGGTGCAACCAAATTAACTCCATGGGCCCAGAAGAGAATGCCACTACTGTCCTCCCTGCTTTGTGGCTTTTATGTGCGTTCCAAAGCTGATGCAACTGTGCAGAAAATTTCCTGTGAAGTGATTTCCTTAACTGTTCATTTGCTGCTTGGTTTCATCATCAATTCTGAGCATGTCTCACTGCTTTATTACTAATATTTTGTGTAAGTACTTCTCGTGTTTCAACAGTTTAAGGCTACAATATTTTAGAAAGATTGAAATAGTTTATTTACAGGCACTATTCTCAACCATCTCTCATTTATGCACTTCAGTTATAAAATGGTCCTTTGGATAGGTCAGAAATCTAATTACTTGATTTTTCACACTGCTGCACACACAACATGAGAAAGGAAATGGATGTGCTTCAAAGGGAAGATGTGAGAGTTTTTTGTGTATTCTGTAACATCCTGAAATTCTTCAGTTCTGGTTATATTCCTGTGGCAGTAACTGGATGTATCCAATCCATCTCATTCATATTCAAAGGCATAACATACTGTCGCTGTGAATTTGACATTAATGCTTGTAACTGGCTTTATAAAGTTATGTTATACTGTTCTTGTTCCATGTACAGTGGATGCTGAAGTATATACTATGACTTTATTTGTGTGTTCTAGGCCTGTTTGAAGGTACTGTTGTAGTTAACTATGTATATTTGAAAGTAAAAATTACTTCTTTGGCCATCTTCTAGGCATTTGCTGCCTAGCAGAGTTGTCTTGAACACAGGTGCTGCCTCTGTGCAAAAACTGCAATTACTTGAATTGCTTATTTTAAAATCTTGTGTTGTACAACAGATACGCTCACTTAACATCTCCTGATTATATCTGAGTTAGTGCTTTTTGGCCATAACTAAAACATAATGGTGACACAGTGACAACCTTTGCAGAGGTGGTGTTTTCATGGCAGAATATTGTGTTTTACTTTACAGAAATTCAGAGACACCATTTTGAAATTCTGTGCATCCAGCAAAAGAGGTATTTTCTCATTTGGCTTTTACTTGGCATTGGCAGATTTCTTGTCTTTCTGGTCTGAGAGGTGAAGTCAGAGCCAGGATGTTCATAGGGGCTTTGTGGAAAAACATGCAAAAGGTGTTCCCTTTGATCCGTGTGAACTTCTGCACTTCAAAGTTATGAGCATGGAAACAAGTGATTTCTTGAGTTCAGAAATACTGAAACCTGTTTTTCTAAGGATTTTTGTCTTTTGGTTGGGTTCTTCCTTATGCAGCAACACTCAAGTCCTGACTGAGGCTTTTCCCAAAGTATTAACACTCTCCAGTGTTCATCCTCTGGAGTCTAAAAAGCTGGAGCCCACACTGCAACTGTTCCTCTCTTTGGCAGAAGTACAGTAGGATCTTCCATCAAATCACTGATTTGGCAAAATTTATAGGGACATAGTAGTCTCATGGTTTCTACTCATTGGTTAAATCTGGTTGATATTTGCCTGGGGATTCACAGGTTATTAGTTCAGCAGAAAAAAAAATCCCAATAACCAGATGAATTATTTATCCCTCCTTCCTTAGCAAACCAGAGTAAAGGAGGGGGGAATGTGAGGGTTCTAAGTGAAAAACATGTACATTTTATGTACTGCTATTGCAGAGTATCCATAAGATTGTAGAAAAACCTTTGCTTCTTATCTCTCCTTTTATGTTTGCATATCTTTGCATTAGAGAAATCAATGTTCATCACTTTCATATGATACACAAGTGCTAAATTCACTACAGTGGGAAGGAGGGAGTGTATGCTTGGCATCATATTTAACTGTTTCAGAATATCTACAGAAAAGCAGCTTATTGTCAGACCATTGAAAAACAGTATTTAGAATATCATGAATTAGTGATTGTAAGTATATTTTTCCATGGTGATACTCTGAGTATGGTTGTATATCCTGTCATCTGTGATTTAAATCTTTATTTTCTTGATGATTGGGAAAGTTTTGCCTTTACAGATTTTTCTGCTGTTTGTCTTCTTGTCCCTTTGGAATGTTTATCCCTGGGTTTGATGATGTTCAGGCTTCTATTCATGTGCTTTATAATAATTTCCATGGAACCGGCCCAAAATAATCCAAGAAAATAATGTTAGCTGCCAGCTTGAACACCTGTTTTAACTACCAAACAGATGTGAGACCTGTATAAGAATTGGCAGTAACATTTAAGTATTAAGTATTACCCATATGGACAAGAAGACTCAAAATGTCCAAGCAGAATGTGGCATCTGTAACTTTCAGATCTTCTGTTGAACCGTTCAGCTTTCGTGTCCATTAATTCTAATTTTCCTGCTCTTCTTTGTTTCATTCTTTTTTCTGAGTGGTTTGTGTTTGAGGAAGGGGAATTGGCTGAGGATTCAAACAAGCTCTAAAGGAAAGTTTTTCTTGAAATCCTTCTGAGTGCCTCACTTGCTTACTGGTATTGGCCCTTTCCATCTCAAAGAGCATGATCTGTTTGACAGGCCTGCCATGTTGAGTGCTGCTGAGCAGGAAGTAACCACATTGTGCCAGCTCACTGAATATTTGTGCTTGTGCTCTTCCTTTTTTATTTTTCCTTTCCTGAAACGTACTCTGTAAATCTGCAGCAGCTGGGGTTTTTTTTGAAAAATACATCTTCACATTGCTGCCTTTCATTAATTTATTCCTTCACCTGAGCTTGTGTAATTTATCAGCACTTTCTAGCTCTCTGTGCAACAATACTTTCTTCTGACAAAATACTGTCTTATGAACAAATGTTTAGATGGTCTATTTTTCCCCCCTGGCATTGTTCTGATTTCCAGTGTAAATGCATGTACACAGCCACACTGCTCTGTGCCCTTAGAATTTCCATTTGTGATTTGCATAGGTTGGAAGGGGAAGGGCCCAGGTTGGCACTCAGTCAGCCGTGGTGCAAAGACTGAATGCCAGGACATGGCTGTAAGGAACTGACAGTGGGGCTTTATATGCTGCTGAGTGAATGGACACAGCTCCTGTTGAGCTGAAGTGACTCCCCCGTTGAATGTGCGCAGCATATCTTCTGTCCTCATTCTCTACACCCTCCTTTTCTGGAGTGGCTAAAGGCTAAAGAAGCTTAAATTACAATCTCCCTTTTCTGTTATAGAAACTAGTCAGTGTTTCTGGTGGCACAGCTGGATGCTAATAATGTTGGCTTATGCAGTGGTTTGTTTTGGGCTTCACCTACCAGCCAATTTTGAGACCTGGGAGGGAGTTTTTACTTCATAGGAAACTAGTGGCTATTTTGTTTGGCAGTCTTTTTCTTCCCATCCACTTGCCCTAAAGTCTGTGGGGTACACTTTATTTTGAGATGTCCTAGACCTCTCTGACTTGCATAATATCTCTGCTGTGTGAGGTCAGAATATCCAAAGAATGCTTGTTGTGGCTGTTGTTGTATTGAGGCATGCTTTGAGGTGTTTTGGATTTTTTTTTTCTTTTGTTTTGTTTTTTGAGATTGTTTCTCCAAGAAAGAACAATTAGGGCAAGTTGAGTCAGAGCTGAGTTGGGGCAGTGCAGGGTACCTGGAAACTCCACATTTTATGGGAGTTAAAGTGGCAGAAAGATGATGATGTTCCTGACAGCAATGGGGATTTTGGCTGCCAGGGTGAGAGGAGAGGAGTTAAAATGAGTTGTATAGGAAAATGAGACAGACATTTGGTAAGCTGGGTAAACTTGTGCTAAATAGCTTGTATTATTGAAATTGCACACCACCAACTTTTCATTTTTGCCCTGAAAATGACTGGTTAGCAGGCTGCTAACATTTTAGCTCTCTAGAGCTAGATGCAATGTGTAAACTTAAAAATACCCTTCAAGTACTAGAAACTCTCAAACAACTGCCCAAGAATTTAAGGCTTCCGAGGAGGCTGAAATTCAGTGCTGCTTTGCAGAAAATATAGAGAAATAATAAAATCAGAAAAATTCTTCTGTATTCTTAAGGTACCTGTAAACATACATCCAGCTTCTTTAACTTCTCTTTGCTGGATAGTTTATGATCTTAACATCAATAAACATAAAAGTTGCAAATGCTGCCACAGTTATATCTTTACATTGCATACTAGCTAAAAAAAATAAGAGCTCTTTGCATTACATAGAGGTATTTAGAACAAAAGTATTTATTGGGAAATAATTCAAGAATAAATTGGGTGAGTGCATTTTAGTGCTAGGATGCCTATAGGACAGCATTTATATAAGTTGCCATGTGTTTACCTTACTGATCCTATTACTGTAAAACTTTTTTTCCTTTTGGGAAGAAAGGGAAAAAAAAATACAAAACAAGAAGGCAATTGCTAATACCTCTATTATCTGATAGAGACCTTCCAAATCATACAAATCTCATCTCTCCTGCTGTTTTGCTGTGTGCTTTTTCTACTGCTCTTTTTGTCATTGAGAGGTTATGACAACATAAGCCATATTGTATTTATAAACATCACGTGTTTCCTTGATATGACTTGCGGTGTCTGCCAAACAGAACACATGGAAGAAACATTTCTCATTAGCTCAGCATTGGTTTTGGTTATGCTGATTTCCGGGACAGGAAAAATGCCTTCCTTACTCCGATTTAACTTTCATACAGTGGAAAGAAAGCCTCTGAGTGTCCATGAAATCCCTTGAGCAGAGACGCTGCAGCTCTTTCAGGCCACATACTTTGTCTGACGAAAAGAGAAAAAGCAGTTTATTTTAAAGAGCAGATGTAATGGCATGTATTGCTGAAACTAATTCTGAATTAAAATACCTGCCAAAGTCATCTAGAAACAGAACTCGCCAAGAGATGTAAGGTAAGATGATGCTTATAAATAATGAAGGATATAGAATTCTTTTTTCTCTTCTTTTTCTTTTGCAAACTAAAATATATTTTTCAGATTAACTGGGAATTTTAGAACAATTAGAACTTCTTTTTCTTCCTTCAGCTATGTGAGAAAATAAATATTTAATTTCTCTTTTAAGTCACCAAACTCTACTCTTAGATTTTATGTCTGTTTTCAACTTACATGTTGAACATGAACAGTTATTTTCCAACTTGCTGTTACAAATCTTACTGAGATCGGAACAAAATTTATAAAAGAAGTCTCTGACACTGTGGATTTTCTTTTTACTGATATGGATTTTACTACTTTTGCTTTGAGTGGGTTTTCAGTAGTTACCAATTATTTATGCAACTACAGACCTGCAGATACTGAGGAGTACCTGCATCAAATCAGTCTGTGATGAAAGACTGTAAATGTACCTGTTCTCTTTCATTCATGTATCCTTTGATATACAATACCTACTGCTGTGCAAAGCTTAAATTAATGAGAAAAAGGGATAGAATTATAGGGAAAAAAATATTATTTTAGCTACACATAAAACAGTATATTAATCTCAAATGGATTCTAGCCCAAAGCTGTTTTGTTTAAAGATACAGATTCTGTGTAACAGTTGGATAGATAGTCCACTGTGGCTTTTTTAATATGATGGCTTTGTGCTTTGGTGTATTTTACTTATTTTACAAACTTTAGGAATAGTATTATATGTATGTATAGAGAATATATGTATGCATAAGGAATATAACCTTGTAGATACTATTACTATACCAACCTCTAAAAATATACTTTTTAATGTTTCTTTAATTTTCAAATAATGAGGATGGATTTTAAGTTTATGTGAAACTGCCATTGAAAGAAAGTGTTATGTTCTTGATATAAAACCGCTCAAGGAAACGAGCTTGCCACACCCATGCAATAAACTCCCAGTTAGTCTGAGAGGAGTGTCATATGGTAGATATCACAAACCAGCTACCTGGAAACTTCCAGAGTGGAATTTTTAGGGGGAGGGTTCTTTGTTTCCCACCAACAGGCCTGTATTCAAGCTGGTCTGCCTTTCATGTTGAGGTTTGCTGAGAGCTAACCCTGCAGCTGATGAAGTTAGCCACAGACAACATATTCTTTCTTTTGGGTGAAAGTCTTTCCAGCCCTTCATTAAAACTAGAAATTTTATCTCTCATACATCTGAGGTTCTCAGGCAAAGATTTTGCTGCCTTCAGTGAGACTTGCCCTGAATAAAAACATAAGGATTGGATTTGAGTCCATTTTTTATTGTCTCCTAGTTTCTGGTTTTATTCTTACTCCACCTCTTTTTACATAATGTTTCCTTGTGCCAATTCTTTAGAAGTTTTGCTCTTTTTTTTCGCCCTGCTTTCCTTGCTTTTAGTCGAACAGTTTGCACTAATTTGACTGCTTACTTGAAATTCCTAAATAGTTGACAGAGTCAGATGTTGCCAGAGCTCCCTGAAGACATTGATAGATTATAAAAATTCTGATGGCTGTGACCTCCCTTACAAGGAGGGGACATCCTTCTTTACCTCCTTTGTAAACCAGGTAGCTTATCTGAATTGCAGGAGTTGTGCAAGTCAAAGTCCAGTCAAAGTTTTATGGCTTCCAAATAGCTTTCCAAATGAGCTGTTACTCGACCAAGGGTTAAAAATCAAATCACTTCTTGAAGGTGGGCATTTTGTTACCAGGGTTCCCAGAACCAAGTGAAGTTAGCAAAAATATTTCTTCAAAAAAGCCATTCTTCTTGTCATGCAGGACCATAGCTTTTCCAGTAAGTTTTTCACAAATCCTAAATGTGGTAGTTCATTATTGTGTCCCAGATTCTCTGCTTTGCACTGAATCTTCATTTCATGAATCTATTATTAGTCATTAGCCTTAATTCTGTCCCTATCTTCCTTTTGACAGAGGAGAAAACCATTACCTGGTGTTTGAGAGAACACAGTTAGATATCTGAAGATCTTGATTCTTCTCCATGTTGGATTGTACTTTTTCTAATAAGCGCTCTGGAAAATTAATCAGTCTTCTGAAAATATGAGCAGTAAAAATATCTTTCCTTGGACACAGGTTAAGATCTGGAGTTAAAAAAAGCCTCAGCTGGCAAAGGCAAGACAGTTACAAGTATCAGCATGCAATAGGACTCCATGAGAAATGATGTGATGCTGAAATTATTTTTTGTCTGAATACATGTCTTTCTTACATGGTTGCAAATTTGGACTCCACGTGACTAAGTGAAAAGACTGAACGGGTGTATTGGGTAAAGGGCTAGTCCCTGTATCACTTAATATTTTCTATAGATAGCCTGACCTTTGGATAAACTGGATTGTTTACTTCAGCTGTGCTGACCAACTTGAGTATTTTTGGGATAGAAGGAAGTAAAAGGAAAAGAAAATGTAGGATTCAAACAGTGTAGGAAGAAGTTTATGATCTAAGACTCTTAGTTGATACTCTGATAGCACTTCTGTATTTCAAAAGATGTACAAATGCTGTTCGACCTTATGGCTATGAGCTGTGGTGTGGCTTGGACACTTGCATTGCAAAATCCAGTTGAATGTAAGATTTTTCATGACCATTTCTCCTGCCAATAGTGCTGACTACAAAACTCAGCACAGCAACTTATTGTTTCTGATTTTCTGTGTCCTTATGTTGGAAGAAACAGGTGTAAACATGCTGCTTCTGCATTTTGAGTATCAGCTCTGTTTTTTTATATTTCTATGTTATTTACATTCTAACCCATTTTGTATATCTGTAATAGGAATTTTATTTTGACTCAGTTGTTTAGTAATGTCAGACCAAGGGTTGCACTTTCTTTATGTTCATTTAACTGTATCAACTTGTTCAGTTTTAGTTATCTTCAGTGCAATGAGAAGATATACAAATATGGAACAAAAATAAGAGCTGAGTTAGTACAGGGAGTCAGAAAGCCATGCATTTATTTTGATTTATGAGTGCAGTTACTAAAAGAATTTTTCTTTTAAATAGCAGAAATCTGATATATAGCATATTTAAACCAAATAAAAATGCTGATGTGTACCAGAACTGTACATCTTTGAAACTATTCCTTTTTTGGAAAAAAAAAGAGATGACCCCATAAGTTCTGTGGTGCCCTAAGGAAATGCTGAAATTGAGATTGGTCTGAAGGGTTTGGCTCCCTGCATTGGTGGTGGTTGTCTATGTTATGTACATGGTGACCTTCATCTCTTCAAAGGGAATGGGAAGGGAGGAGGAAATGCTTTCTGCATTTTCATGAATTACATGACTCTGCTTGTTCTCAGAAAATTCTGCCATAAAAAGCATCAGTGGAAAATCAGAAAAAAGGAGAAGTTGGTTTGAAAGCAACAATTGGTTTGAATGCAGCACTACTTATAGGGTTGTCATAATGTTAACTTTAGAAAAATAGATCAGTAACAGCTTTTATACATTAAATCCAAACAATCTGAATAGCTTATGGGATGGGTGGGCCATGCTATACTGATGAGATAAATGTGGATATTGGCAAACCAGTGATGTAATTATGTAAATCCAACCTTTTTAGGATTGAAATGTGTTATGTTTTAGTGTGTTTATATTTTTGTCATTTGTGATAACACCCTGAAAAATCTTGGCTGAAATTCCAAGAGGTTTCTTAGTGCACTCACCATTCTGTCTGCATAGTACACAAAGGAAGCATAGGAAAATAAAGCATGAGAAATTTATTAACTTCTCTCTGCTTAATTGGATAATCTAAACAATTTTTTTAACTCTCACTTTTCATTTATTCATAGGAAATTAAAACATAAATAGGCAGAAATGAGTGCCTGTTAACTGATCTGGGTGTTTGTCCTGCCAATCAGGAGTAAAGCAATGCAGATTGGTAGCAGTGAGATAGCTCAAATGATGAAATGCTGCTGGGGGAAATAAACTTCCACACAGAGGCACTCTTAATTTCAGATGGGCCTATGCAAAATGTGCTGCATCTCATCCGTCTTGTTTGCTCACTTTGCCTAAAGCCTGAAGTGTGGCTAGACAGGAAGCTCTCATGGCATGGCTCTGGGTCAGGCTCCAAGTGGCCTTATGCTCCATTCCCTTCCAAGAAGAGTTCAGCCAGTGTGTGTTAAGGTTTTCTCGCTGACAGTTAATCTGTGACAGCAGGTTCAGTACAGGTATAACTACAACCAGGCTGGTCCAAATACAGAGCCCATTCCTTGAGCTATATTTAAGATGAGGCATGTTGTAAGCTCACCATTTCATGGGCAGGAGAGTAATAGTGCTTTCCTCTTATTTTTTTGTTTGCTTCTTGTTTTACACCTGAAAAAAAGGTGACCTCAGTTTAGGAATGGGAAGGAATTGCAACATTATGATGGCCCAAGAGCTCTTGGTGTGCAGATGTTCTTGGGGTCTTAAGTCTGTGTGGTCAGGGGACTGATAACATGATGGAATTAATAAGGGAAAAAGTTTTCTGAGAGGTAAAGTTTCTGCATGTACAAACACATGACGTCTCCTCACTTGTCAGAGCTTGGTGATGGTTTCCTCAAACCAGAACTCCTCTTGTCCCCCACTAACCACTAGACAGGTACAGAGGGCAGCAGCCACCTCAGCGTTATCTCTCAGCATGCAGTCCCACTGCATGGGGCACCTCAGAGATGCTGCATTAAGGCCTCAGTTGTAGAGAGCTGTTATTTCTTGCACTGTCTGAGGGAGATGAAGCTGTTTGGAACCTTAACTACATCTTCAGTGGTACTGGCTAAACTAAGTGCTGGGTTTCCAAAGCCATTTATAGCTTTGAAGTGCATCTCAAATATCTTTGTTTTGAGTACGAGAGTGGATTGCAAAGGCAAGTGATGGTCTTATCTTCTTTAAACTGTGTCCTCAAGCATTTGTGAGTCACTCCAGCTGGCATTTACCTGAAGCACTCTGCTCACTTCTTTCCTAAAAACCACTCTCCTGTTCTAACTACATCTGCCAAAAAACCCACAAAGCCTCAGAATAGTAAACAAAACAAATAAGTTTATGTTGGTTGTTCTTCTTTCTTGTCCCTCTTCTCCTTCCTTTCTTGCTCTCTCCCTCTCGCTACCATGACTGCTATGCTGGGCTACAGCATTGTAATAACAAGAGCTAATGCAAAATCTTCTAGCAGTGAAGAAAATTTGCATCACTTTGTGTTTTTCCACTTATTCTGTTTTTTCCTTTCATTGAATTTTTTGTTGACATTTCCTTCATATGCTACTGTCTCTTTAACTCCTCTTTTTCTCATCATTTCCTCTCTTCTCAGCTTAAGTCTCTTATTTTTGTTTCCTTTTTTATTTATTATCCATTTCTTGTTTCCCTATTAATTTTTCAGCACTCCATCTCCAATATTACTCTCTTTTGTCTTTCACAAACTCCTGTTTACTTAGTGTCACACTGTTTCATTCTCTTTTTGTTTTGTCTTTTTTCCTTTCTTCTGTAGTTCTTCTCTAAGAATTCCCTATTACCTTTCCACATAATACTTCTTTACGTCCTGTCTCTCTTCCCTATTTCAGGGAATCATGGAGTCATTTAGGTTGGAAAAGATCTTTAAGGTCATCAGTCCAAGTCATGAGTTAAATGTTAGTAAAATATCTGCAATGTATGACATGCTTCTTTTTATTTATATTTCTGCATTACCAATGAACTAAGAAGAGAATATTTCATGCCACAAACTCAGTTCTCTGCATTTAAAAAGTTGAAAAGTTTAGGCATAAGTAAGTGTGCTAATGGTAGAACAGAGGAACAGGAAAATGAATGTGCTTCCATATTGCTCTGCTGAGAAATAAATAATGTTTATTGCCAGCTGCAGGAGAGAGATGCTTAATACTTAGTTCAATAAAAGAGGAACCACAGGTCAAGTTGGATTCTCCAAGGCAGCTCACAGCAATGTCCATTGCATGGACCAGCAAGCAGAAGGAATGAAGCTGTCATTGTCCTTTGTAGTTACAGGATCTCAGCTTTCTTATAAAGAAGGGAAAAAAGAAAAAAAGTAGGATGAGAAACAGAACTGAAAGTGAGCTAAAAGAAAAGACAGAAAAGACATATGGGCAGGCTCACTATAAAGAATTGAAAAAAAAATCTAATCCCTATGAGTGTAGAAATTGTCGCCCCTGCAGTCAGTGGTGAGAGGTTGGGAATGCAAAAGGGCAGCTTGTTCCAGCCAACTCTAGGGGAATGAGCTGACCCTGGAGGATGCCTGGCTGACTTTCTTGTAATGAAACATTCGGTGAGACAAATCCTCAATCCAGAGCAATTAATATTTCTTCTTGACTTTTTGAGAGGTGCCTAATGCATATATGTCTGCAATACATGCTGTGATACTTTCCTATAGTTAGGAAAATGTCCTTGCTTAAATCAGGACAGAAACAAGGGGGAAGCATGAGGTTTGAATTACAGGGTAGGGAGACAGACTGCAGACCTGACGTAATAGTTCAGTTTTGCAGAACCTTCTTCATTCAACTCCAGTGAGAGTTGGCTATATTTGCTTTAGTAAACTTAAAAAAATATATTGAGAGGCTTATAGAGCTTCCAGCATAGGACTTCCCACTTTTATTTGTTTGCCTTTAACTTTTTTAATCTGTAAAATCAAAAATTTCAGATTATACTGATCTGCCACCACCAAAGGATAGGCCAAAAATTTACTGCTTGTATGCAAAACATGTATGTATGTGTGTATACATAATGTTAATACAGAGGTCACAAGACAACACTGTTCTCTTGGGAGCTCAGATGCTCATCTGTGGACTGGTTCAAAGGCTTTGTGCACAGGTTGGTCCACTCTGCAAGCTCCAGCTGTTCTAGTGAGAGTGCTGCTTTGCCAGCAGTGAAGCTGTAGAAGCTGCCTGTCTCCTTTATAGTGGTGCATTCTAGCCAGTGGTAATGTGCTCTGTGGTGTGCGAGGGCTTTTTGTTTGTTTGTTTGCATTCATGTTGTAAGAACTAGGGAGTTTGGAATAAGTATAAGAGAATTTTATGGTACTTGTGTTTACTCCAAGGCATATCTGTTTCACTGCATGCCTTTGGAATCAGTAAACAGAGGGAGTCCAAACAATATGCATGTTTAGGAGAAAATAGGGTGGTCTGCACATTGTCAAATCCAGTATGTATTAGGCAGCCAGAACTGTTCTGTTCCCTCCCTGTTTGTTTAGCTTGGTCTCTCAAATTCAAAGAGCTTCTGTAGGATTTTCAGTCTTCAAGGAAACACCACACACATCCTTGTAGGTATAAACGTGGGCAGTGAGCTGGAGAGCTGATGTGAAAAAGTCCTGGCCAATCTGAAGGAGTTTTTCAGGGTTGTGGAGAGCAGAGTGGAGGGCAGTGGCAGTCGCACAGCCTGGTGTGTCACCTGGGTGACTGTGAAGGACAGCAACTTGGGGGCTGTGTTTTGCTCCCTTGTTTTTGCCATGGGGAAGCAACTGAGACTAGGATCAGGATGAGGTAACATTTTTTTCTTCTCTGCTGCGTGCTTGGAGGCAAAGCTAAGCATCACTCTTCTTTCATGGAAGAAATTGACCTTGTCATGACGCCACCCTAAGCAGAGAGAAGAAAGATGCTGATGGCAGTTCCCCAGCTGCCTTCATGAGTCTTGTGTATCAGAGCCAGCAGAGTTAGGAGATCCTGCAGACTGCTACACGGATTATCTTTGTCATCTCAAACTGTTGGTTTCTTGGATCAAAATTAGAAGCTGGGTGGATGATAGAACTGGTGAGGTGACTTTCCTTGGTAGGAAAAACCCAAATCTCAAAACTAAAATCCGCACCCAAAATCCTAACCCCAAACCCCCAAATACACGAGAAAATATGCTTTCTTTGTAATTCAGCTCTAGAAGCTGTCATCAGCAAACTGTCTTTCCATTTGGATTCTGCTGGACTGAACTAACTTGTTGAATTTAAGCAAAACCCCATTGACTCCATCACAGATTTTGTTCTGGAGTGCTGAGAACAAAACCAAGTCTTGAGTTAGTGACCAGCCATCACTGTAAGTGCTTCACTGGTTTGTGTCAAGGAAATAGTTGTTTACAGCACTATAAGGCATTAACTACTTAATTATTTCCATCCATGAAAGTAGTATTAAAGGAATAGGAACTAAAAGAGCTGTTATCAGGAGCAGAAAGAACTTTGATCAACAGTCAAGCAATAAGTTATGTCTATGCCACAGGTGTATACCTCACAGTAGACTTCAGAATATTCTCTGGCTTTATAATTTTGTGTTCTAATGATCTTTAGTCTCTAACATTTCTTCTGCTTCAAAATGAGGGAAACAAGCAGAAAATAAATTGATGTGATGAGCAAATTGATGGAAAGGTCCAACAGACCAACACTGTTAATGATGTAGAAGAAAGGAGGGTGACAGGCATTACAGATCTGTGGTGACTTGTGCCTATCATTCATATAGACATTAACACTGGTTTTAAAGTCCTAAATTAACCTAAATTTCCAGGCTTGGTCTCAGTGAAGCATAGGGTGTTGTGTCTCTTAGGGGCATGCCCTTGGTTTACACAGGGGCTTGAACTGAAAAGGAATTCTTGTTCTGTACCGTACTTTATAAACAAATATATGGGAAGCAATTATACATGGGATAATACATGGCAAGCTAGATAATGCTTGAGGACTCTAATAAAGTAATTGAAATGGAAAGTGATGCTTGACTTGTTGTATACATTGTTAGAACCTACAAATTGAATTACAGCCTTGGTAATGATATAACTGTGCAATATTTATGACATTGTGCCTGATATATACTAAAATTAAAAGCAGATTAATTCATCTAATGAAAAGCTTTTTGTATGCATCAGACATACATGAATATCATGTCATATGTATGGAGAACTAGTTATATCTCTGTCTGATGTTCTGGGATGTACTTTGTCATGCTAGAGTCCAATTACTGAAAATGTACAGCCGACCAGCTTGCAATTCATTGCAGGGAAATTTAACAAAATACAGTCATCTTTTTTATCCTGCATGTTAGCATAATAATTTCTCACTTCAGGTTTGTTAGCCTGTAAGGAAGATGGATAGAAGAATATTCTCTGCAACTGCTGAAAAGCACATGTGGCAATAAAGCGTTCTAGGATAATTTGCTTGGTTTTTTTACTCTTGATGTTTCTGAGTCTGGTTGGTCCGCCAACCTAAGCAGCTTTTTAACTAGGTCAAGTATATACATCCATTCATTAAAAGGGGATGCTTGACTGGTTAGTTAAACCTGCCAAATATAAACCAGATGCTTGAATGGTAAATACTGCTTTACCCCTACACTGCAAGAAACAAGCCTTGACTGATTAAATTTGAAATAAAAATAAATAGGTTTAACATTGTTTCTGTGCCATAATAATACTTTATTATAGTGCTAGTGCAAATATTTAATAAAAATAATGTTTCAAAATATTTTACACAGAAACTGAAAAGTAAGCATTTAGGGCAAAATGGTTTTTTTTATATTTCTGAAAAGACTTTTTGTATTACACCACATATAAATTTTGTAAAATTTTAGTCAAGATCAATAATGGCATACGAATTTACAGCATACACTACAAATCAGAATTCACAGCAGCTGTCTATAAAGCTGGAAGATGTCTCTGTTGCTGGGCTGGGGGTAGTAAGGGGTGGAACACCTGGATTTTTAGTTTTGGCTACCAGATCTGCTCTGATCTTTTTCTGGTTACTTAGGTGCTTAGTGTCAATTGCCATTTCATAGCAGAAATGAATGATGCCTCCTTCTCTAGTGGCTGAGACTGAGAGCAGTACTGTGAAACAGAAATGCTGCGCCTGTAATGTCCCGTTAGGACTGATTCTCTACAGCAGTATTAGCTCATGATTATATGCTCAAATTGTATTTTTATTCCTTTGAATGCCATTTATGATGATGTGGACAATTTTTTACTTACACAAAAGCAAAATCAGACAAAAACCCAAACCAAGAACAAAAGAACCAACCCACCAAAGCAGAAGATAACTGCAGGACTGGGAAAGGTTGTGTCATGAGACTTTTCCATGATATTTAAGTGTTATCTCTTTTAGGTTGTAAATGCTGTCTTTTTAAGGAGACAATTTCCATATTCTGTGGTCTTTTCATGTGAGGGGATAGGAGGGACTGAAGCATCCTTTCTGTTCTAATTTTTGAAAATGTATTTACCTTCTCTATTGTTTCTTCTCAAAAAATACACAACAGAACAAATCAAAACAAATTTGGTTTGGCTTATTTGATGTGCTGCAGAAATAACTATGGGATTGATTTATGGGGACCCCGAAGTTCAGGTTATCCAAGTGGCTCAGGTGCCTGGTTAATGAGTAGACAGCTGCTCCATGGGAGGAGCTTGTGCTTCCTTCTACAGCGACACTACCAATCTGAGGAGGTGAAAAGCTTCTAAGATTTACAGCTGCTGAATTTTTTTTTCTAGAATTCTGTCTACCGGGTTTGGTAAATAGTTGGTGGTCTTCACCTGTTGGGGAATGAATATGTATAGGTCTCATAGTGTTGCCTTTGAAATGCACTGTGTTACTGAAACAGAGGTTACTCACTATTTTATTTATGGCTTTCACCTCTGTGAGTCTCTTTTGTGGTTCACTCCATAATGTTAGTCTCTTTCAGTGCATCTTATAGGCACACATTAAAAAATGATTGAGCGATTGAATCACATAGTGTTGCACAGTTTGTGACTGGGTGACATGCCAAGGAGGTTATTTAGTGACTAATTTCGAAAGGGAGGAGAAATTGCAGGCTTGTCATGTGGAAAAGTACTTCAGTCTATTGAAACAGCATTACTTAGATGACCGGATAAAGCAAGATGGCCTGTTGTGAGCAGAGAGAACAAGGAACATTTTTCCTGTTTCAAAACCTTTTTGCAGAAGACATGGATATACAAAATATTATACCATAGACCAAGGATTGAGATTCAAGACTGAAAACAAAAAGGGCTTTATTAGAAGAAGTGGAACCAAATGTTCATCTCACTGCTGTAGCCATTCGAGTGATTTCCTTAAGAAACAGTAAGTGACTTTGATTATTTCAAAGCAAAGATCTTATCAAAGATTGTTTTATTGGTCCGTAGGCAACAATGTTGTATAAGAGTGTAGTAAGAGTGCTAGTGTTTTAAACTGTGAAAACAAATACTCAGGGTAGCATCTGGATAGCTGAAGAAATTATGCCCAAAAGAGCAGACTGTGTAGGATTCTGTCTCCAAACTCTCCTCTCTACTTGTTTTCATGATCCATCTTCAGCATGCACATTGACTTACAGGCAAGGTGAAGCAATCAGACATTATTTTTGATATTACCATTACATTTGTTTTGTGGTTAGCTTAGAATTTTATGGATCTGTTTTACATTCAGTAAAAAGTGAACTAGGTATTCTTTGTTTTCCCTGTGGGAGATTTAGGATATGGTATGAATTAAGCTTATATGTAGTCAGGGATATAAAAGGACATACTGAGACATGTAAAATACCTTGGGGTAAAACATTTGGATTGCTGTAGGGACTGGATTCATACACAAGTGTGCATTAAACATACACGTATAAAATAAGGAACAATAATGTTAAGAATGTTGTGTTTGATGCTCTGTGGCATAGCAAGGGAAATGATGGCGTGTCTGAGCTTCAAGTCAGTGTATTGGTAACTACAATATGATATCCCAGAAATTCTGCTTGAGGATCAAATAGTACTTTTGCCATAACCTCTGTGCACACCTGCACAACTGGGAGAAAGATACAGGGACTGGATGTCACAGTGGTATTGAGTAGTATGGTGGCAACAGCTGATTATGGTTCACTCAGAATGCCTCCTTTCCAGAGGGTCATGTTTATGTCCCCTAAATTCCACCTTCTAAGATAGTGAGCATCACCTTCTGGTTCTCCTGTTTTGTTCATGTCAACTTCTAGCTAGCTGACCCTGGCCAAAATAAAAAGTAATCTATGAATTTAGAAACTGGAGAACTGGATGATTTCACCACCACTAACCATCACAGATTCATCCTAAGAAACATTTTATATTGACTGATTGTGTTGTTGTTCATCAAGGGAAAGAAAAAAAACATAGAATTAAGAGCATAAATGGAAGAATGAAAACCCAGTTATTCTTTTGACATATCCACCATATATGTAATCAGACCATAGAAAGTTCCTCTTTCATAGATGTTCTAAGTTTTTATCTCAGTTCTCCTTTCACCATAATACAGAGGTTTTTACATCTGGGCATATACCAAAACAATACAAAAGGACCAAAAGAACTGAAACCTAGGTGCATGCCAATACTGGCAAGTTAATTATAAGTGTTGAGATTTCTTAGAGAGCTCTGCAACTCCTTTTCTGGAAAATTATCCAGGAAAAAATAATGGAAATATATGAAACATGTTAAGAACAGCTAGGTGGGTCTTGGACTTCCCCATTCATTGGAAGTTTGAATGTTTGAAATCAGTTTTATTTTACCAGCATGTAGTTCCCATAATGAAAAACAATTGTGAATCCTGGCAGCACCTAGAACCTTGTGCTGTGGGGCCAGATTCAACTGAGGCCGGGTTCCAACTTAGGCAAGGTTACTGGTTTCATGGTATGAAATCCTTTTTTTGGGCATCAGAGGGACCTTCTTAGCCAAAATTGCCAAGTAAACTTCTAGTCTGGAAGCATTGCTAAGGAGTGATGGCCATTGAAATCCCAGCGTGTCTTGGTAACCCAAAACTACTAAGCACCCACTCTGCTGAAGAGAATATGGAAGAGTTGGGATCCCTACCCCAGATCAGACTCTGACCAAATTGACCCAGGTCTATGAATCTGGAAAACCAAAGCTCTAGAGCACTCCAGGGATGTCTGGTAAGGAATAACATCACTGTTAACTGAAATCTGCTGGGTGGCTTTTTCCAACTTTTGTCTTTGCTGATGTTTTTAGAAAATGTTTCAGCTCTCTTGGATTGGAATTGTCTGCTGAAAGTACATATCATTGGAAAGTTTATGACCAGAAACAGCTAAAAATTATGCTAATGTGTTTTAAGTTTTCACATATGGTACTGGGCAGCTTGAGGAAACCACAACTGCAACCAGCATGGTTTTTTTTCTGTAATGACCCAATGGGGAAATTCATAGGTGCTAGAAGGCATTCTATGAGAAAGCAAGACAGACAAGTGTGACAGCCTCTCAGTGATGTGTGATTTGGCTTCAGACAGATAATTTTGGTACAGATACTTAAAAGTCTCATTTAACTGTTTACCAATTCTGCAATTTTCAAGTGCGCTTTTTCTTATTGTAAATTACCTTATTTTAGAAATATTAAAACTGTATAAAAGTGTTTGGGTTTTTTTTTTCAAAAGTGGATTTGTGCTTTCAGCTCTCCAAATCCAACTGGAACGAGAGATTAGTCATGACAGAAATGTTATCATATAGTGCAACTAATGGTGAAGCTGAGGGGTTTGGACAACTGGTACAGTAAAGTTGTCAATTTATTTTTATGAAGAGAGAACAAACTAATGGATTATATTGTTGTTGGATTGAGGGTTCTTTAATTGTCTTTCCTCCTTATAAAAGTGAAGGATTGCCTTACTTTTTAGAGGATTTTTTTCCGTTGAGCAATTTTTGTGAAAGATCTCTTTACAGTTTGATTTATCAGTATTGTATCAGTACTTAGTATTTCTGTAGCTTTTTCATCACAGACTCCAAGGTCTCAATAAAATTCTTTGCAGGTGTGCTGTGTTTACTGTTGGGTGAGTCAGCTTGCAGAGCACAGGAGTACTTTCCTCAGGGAAGTGCACGGTGTCAAAGGGAGAGTAAGAAACAGCTTCACATGGCTGAGAGGTGATTAATGGAGTCTGTTGGGAACTCGCCAGTTCCAAGAGGGTGCATGGATAACCTCCATTTTGGGAACATGCTCTGTGTAGGTATTTTGGCAGTCTGAAAACCTTGGGGCAAAGCCAGTTGCTGTGTTCTCTGGTGATGTAGAGGAGGCATAGGAGAGCAGTGGGAAGGGCTGCCAGGTCAGAAACTCTGGCCTACTTTTCCCTTTGCCCGAGTTTCATGTTTAGATGTTAGCAGATAATGGCTTGAGTCAGGCTCTAGGCCTGATGTCAGCCTGCAGGGTGAGCGGAAGGGTTGATGTGGTGCTCATGAACCAGCGGTAGGCTCGGTGCCAGGCGCTGGTTGGCACTGCCCTGAGTGTGCAGGCACTGCTCTGGAGTGTGCAGGCACTGCTCTGGAGTGTGCAGGCATGGCCCTGAGTGTGCAGGCAC
>VXBQ01012965.1:141874-259529 GCA_013400175.1 Phainopepla nitens | reverse complement strand
GTGCAGGCACTGCTCTGGAGTGTGCAGGCACAGCCCTGAGTGTACAGGCATGGCCCTGGAGTGTTCAGACGCTGTCCTGAGTGTGCAGGCACTGCTCTGGAGGGTGCAGGCACTGCTCTGGAGTGTGCAGGCACGGCCCTGAGTGTGCAGGCACTGCTCTGGAGTGTGCAGGCACTGCCCTGGAGTGTGCAGGCACGGCCCTGAGTGTGCAGGCACGGTCCTGGAGTGTTCAGACGCTGCCCTGAGTGTGCAGGCACGGCCCTGAGTGTGGAGGCACTGCTCTGGAGTGTGCAGGCACTGCTCTGGAGTGTGCAGGCACTGCCCTGAGTGTGCAGACACTGCCCTGAGTGTGCAGGCACTGCTCTGCATGCCCTGGCTGCAGAGAGACCAGCTCTGCCTGTCCTCTGTGCGAGCTGCCAGGAGCAAGGCTCTTCGTACCCACTCGGGGGCATGGACAACTGGTTTGCTGACTTCGTGCATATAGACATTTTCAAAATATTGCAAATTATTCAATGTGCCAACAGGCTTTGTTGTAAAGAACATAACTGGTTTTGTGTAACATTGACTCTTAAGTATATAGAGACTCTGTTTAAAAAAAAATAGCAAAGTCTATATCTTATAGACTTAAGTCTTGTTAGACTGACCAGAAACCTCCACAGATGTTTAAACAGGGTGTAATCTCTTTTAGTACAAAAAGTGAAAGATTCTCAGTGTAAGATGAGAAGATGTAATTTTCCCTCAAAAGTTTTATACACAAATGGTTGCTAGCTGTTTGTCATATTTTAACCTAAGGATTGATAAGACAATTTTCCATTTCAAGGATATAAGGTCTATAGGCAGTAGGAACAAGGAAGAGCTATGTGCTAAAGAAAACCCCACCCCCAGGTAAACATATTACATGGCTGCAGTCAAAAAGCACATGATCCTGTTCTTGCACTGCAAAATCTTCCTTTTGCCCTCAAAGCAATTGTGTGTGACAGCACCCAGTATTTAGAGGCTCAGATAAACCCAATATCCTCTTTCTCTGTCCATGAGTCATATGAAGTCCAGGAACATGTGGCTCAAGATAGCCTATGTAGAAGAGTATGGGGTTTTATTGAGCAACATGGGGGTCTTGTGGTGGAGAAGATGAAAAACAGCACAGAATGTGGGCTATATATGACAGAGTGGTGAAAGAGAAAATGTGAAGCATGGTCTTTTCTTGCTTCTCATCTGTACCTCTTTGGTGTGCCTAGACTATCACACCAAAGAGATACAGATGGGAAGCAAGAAGAAAAGACCAACCTTCACATTTTTAAACTTGCTATTAGCAAAGAATCTGGAGTGTCTAGAGAGGAGAGAAAAGTGGAAAGAGAGGAAATACCAACCATGTGGCAGAAGACACTGTGAAGAAGAAGCCTTTACCACTGGGTAAAGCTGCCTGGCTCCTGGTGACCATCTCAGGTCCTTGCCCAGCCCACATGCTCCAGTGAATCTTTCCTGGGCACCCTGGGCTCTCTGGCTCCAACAGTCTCCCCTTTGGTATGCTCCACCCAGGGCCTGAGTCTTGGCTTAAAATAGCAGGTGAACTTTTCAGAAAGGGGTTGACTGCCCAGGGCTTCATGCCCTGCCCAGCCCAAAGGAGCCTCGATTGAGGGTGTGTACTCCAAGCACTATTTTTAAGCAGAAGTAAATAATGTTACATACAACAGTACTCAGACACAAGATTTTGAGCAATAGCTCAGTCCCATATTCAAATTGTTTTCCATCTTAAAGTATTCCATCTAAATGATGTTATGGTGGAAAATAGGAATTTTTCTTTGACAGATTGCTTTGACTTAGGAGAAATGAATGACCATATACAGGAATATGAAGTCCAGAAGTTAGGGAAAATTAAACCTGTTGCTTTCAAATCTTCCCATGGAAATTTTCTCCTCTTTGCAACATAACGTTGGAATTTTCTTCTCACTGCAACCCAGCATATCCTAGTAGCTATGATTTCTTTGACAGATGCTATTCCATCTGTTGTAGCTTTATCTGAAGCAACTGAACAGGGCATTGTGTAGCTTGCACAGTAGAAATCTAGGAGGATTTTCTTTCTCTAGGTTCTTCTCTTGATAAAACATCTGTATCTGCCTGTCCCTGAAGACATGATCCCAAAGCTGCTCAAGTCAGTAGGAGCTGTTTTGTTTTGCTGGTCCAGGGCCAGAGTCAGTATAGCCTAGTATATTGCAGTGTTTCTTCAAGCCAATAGAAAACTATGTTCAATTTCCTCTTATAAAGGGAATAATACTTAATAATGTTTAGTTATAATACTGTTAGTTTAATCTTAATACTGTTTAGTTCTATTTATATCTTATTTAAAATTCCAGACTAGACTAATTCTCTGTGCTAATGAAAAAATTATTCCATGTTCCTGTTTGGCTTCATAATTTTTGTCTGGCTCATTTATGACCCATCCCAGTACACACCTTTGTTCTGTTACACTTATTTATTATTGCTGCAGCCATAATCAGGTTATCTCCTTTCTTCTTTCTAATACCTGAAACTCCAGACTGTTGATCTCTGGCCCTGGGGAATGTCATTTCTAATTCCTAAGTGCAGAACCTGCTGTGATAAGAACAGCTATTGTTTATATACCAACACTGCAGTTTCCTTACCAGTGGAAAAACCTGTGCTGGGGCAGGAATAATCTCTTGCTTCATCTGCCATGGATCACTCTAACTGCAATGAATTCAGTCACATTATCAAAGCAAGGAGTGGGAGGGGAGAAAAACTGTGTATATTTCAGATCAGCAACATTCACTGTACATTATTTTGTGCTCTGTAACTTCAGGAATGTGGAGTCAGGCTTGGCGATACGCAGTTTTCTACAATCCCTTGGAGGTGATGGAGAGGCAACATTAAATTGTCAGCATGAATTTTAGAAACTATAGTTTCTTTTCTTATGTAATTAGTCCTCACCTGACTTTTTCATCTACCTGTTCATCCACCTTACCCCAAGGGCACCAGAGCAGGCACATGATGCTTTCTAGAGGGAGAATTTCTCCTGTCTGTCACTGACAGTGTTCAGCCATCGAGGGAGGTCGTGGTTGGGCACAGTGAGATTCTACACTCTCAAAAGCACATGTATCCGTTGCAGATTTTTTGCCAAGGCCTCTCTTGACAAAACACTAATATATTTGGTGTGGAAGTTTACCCTTTCTTTTCCTTGCTTGCTCGTTCTTTACTGCTGCAGTTTACAAAACTATGATAAAATGATCGATGACTTTCTGAATGTGTGCTCCACAAACCCTCTGAGTCACTCTTATCTTTGCAATGGCACATGTTATATAGGATCAGACCGTTTTCATCTAAGTTGACTGTGTTGTGGTCAATAAATGTGTGCATTTTTCTCCTAAGCTTTGTGTATCCTTTGTGTAATAAAGACCACATCAAGTTATTAGCAATAGCTTAAATCCTGCACTGAAGAAGATGGCCAGTTAGTTTTAATATTTATGTTTCTTGTCTAATGACTTCAGCTATGTTTATGATGCCAGAGTATCAGCATTTTTATCCTGCTTTAAAATCAGTGAACTCTAGTCTGTATGTCTGATCAATAAACTGTTTAAGTCTGTCACTGGCTACATGTACGTGGAACACCTGGCACCATAACCCCTGATCTCAGCTTCAGTAGCTGTGAATATCAGATTAGGTATAGATGGTATTTGCATAAATAAAAGCATTTTTAAACTTCTCTTATTCCTTTAACATACAACCCATTTTGTTGCTGTTCATAGTTGTTATTTTCTTTGGGCACTGAGGTCCTAAAGTGTTTTATTTACGCAGATGTAAAATTATTTTGTCTCGAGGGTTTGTTTTTATTTCCTAATTTTCTGTAGACAACCCACATCATGTTTTGCTCATTCAGTAATTTTTTATCTGAGGTGTTTTTCCTTTTCTTTCCAGATGCAGAGGGAAATTGCTTATACGGGACGAGATGGACCAAGTGGTTCCCGCCCCGGATCTGCCACACACCCTCTGCATGCGATGCCCAGCTCTCCACCCTCCACCCCGGTGCCCCACTCCATGCCTCCCTCTCCGTCCAGGATTCCCTATGGTGGGGGCCGGCCCATGGGTGTGCCCGGCAATGCCACCATCCCCAGGGACCGGCTGTCCAGCGTGCCGGCCTCGCGCTCGATATCGCCCAGCCCAAGCGCCATTTTGGAGAGACGGGACGTGAAGCCAGACGAGGACATGAGTAACAAAAACCTCACCCTGATGCGAAATGAAAGTCTCTACGGTGACCCCTACTTGTTTCATGAGGGGAGGATGAGTGTGGCTGCACCACACCCCCTGGATGTCCCCGATCACATTGTAGCCTACCATCGCAGTGCCATGAGGTCATCGAGCACTTACTGCAACCCCTCTATGCAGCCTGAAATGCTGGAGCAGTCCTTGTATAGACAAAAGTCACGAAAGTACCCGGAGAGCCATTTGCCCACTCTTGGCTCTAAAACACCTCCAGCCTCACCCCACAGGGTGGCTGACATGAGAATGATCGATATTCATCCTCACCATGGCCCTCACATTCCCGCCCACACCATCCAGCCTGACAGGTCTTCCCCCAGCCGCCAGTCCTTCAAAAAGGAGCCAGGACCGCCTGTGTTTGTGGATCCGAAAGCACGGAGTGCTGTCGGCCTCCCGGGCATGGCTGAGGCAATGCCCTCTCCTGTGGACAAGCAGGCTTTTGGCTATGGGTCACCCACCATGCCCAAGGACAAGGAGACAAGGTAAGGCAGAGCTGGGGCTTAATTTGTGCAAATGAGAAACGTTCCTAATCTGCACATCCTTCACTGTTTAAGACTCAGGGGACGATGTAATGTGTAGGAGGCTGCTGCACCAGGCTGCAGTGTTTATTAGCTGTCTGTCAAGGTAGTTAGTAATTTAGAGGAGATGTGACAGCATCCATTATTAATTTGAAAGTATTGTCAACCCATGATGAATCCCTAGTTATTTTCATTTGTGTAAATTTCAGTCATTGGAAAAAATATAATAAAATAAAATGATTAACTGGGATTTTTCTTTGCAGACAACCAGATCATGTTACAAGAACAAATGATGTTCTGTTCCTGCTAATAAGGGGATATATTTCACCCCCGTTAAGAATGACGCGCTGATATTACAATTCTGGTTCTTTATGGAGGGAAGTTTTTCTCATCTAGTGTTAGGAAATGGGAAGAATTTATCATTACTGTCTTATCTCCTGTAAAACATGAATTTGCATAAAAATAGGACCGTTGTTTACAATAGTCTTCCTTGAGGGAAACTGCTGAGAAAAGCAAGTTGTCCCAGGGAAGAAATCGAAACATGAATACTGTTCCCAATGATTTTTCCAGCATCACACATAGTTGGTGACCTGACTGTTGTTAACTTTTGTGTGATGGCAATGATGACAGTGATCTCTCTTGCCTTTTTAAGGACCAGTTTTACACAAAGGTCTGTGAAGGCTTCTCCTGCCTTAAACCCTGCCATGGGAGAGAAAAATCATTACACTGCCAGGCAGTTGCTGTGTATTTGTATGAGCTGCATTAATCTCTAGCATATTGTTTGTGCTGTTAACTTTTATAGAGATCTTTAGGGAAGTGAAGATGAATAGCTGGAAAATGCTGAGCTCACAGAGGCCAAAGGTAACTGCTGATTGCCTTAACCACTGTGAGGATATGGATCTTCACATAGACCCTAGGTTTCCCATCTGTCATAGCAACTTGCTCAATAATCAGTTGCCACTTACCATGCTTGGCCAGAAAAATAAAAAGTGAGTCATGAGGTCCACTGGTGGGGAAAAAATGAGAGAAAAAAAAGAAATAAAGAAAAACAGTCACCCACAAAAATTATAGGCTTATAGCATGATAGTTATGACATAAGACTACAAGGTAGGGCATATTACAATGTAAGGTCAGTGAAATCGGATTTTTATGTATCTGTTTCCTAAAGAAAGTTGCAGGTATCTGAAATTTCATTTCAAGCCACTATTACTACATCTGGGAAATTATTTGAAGAAAATATGCCAATTTTAATCCATTTACAGATTGACAATTTTACAAAGTTCATAATAGGAATTGAAAATAAGGAAGGACACCAAAAACTTTTTCGTTTGTACAATTTTCTGTCTTCTCTCTGGGCATCTCAGCTGTTCACTCAGCAGCACAGATATGCCTAGGGATGTTTGTTTGTGAATGGATAAAGAGAAACTACACAGATAGTTCTGCAGCTCCTTAAAAAGGAGTTTTGCACCAGGAGTTTTAATCCTGGTCTCAGAATATATTAACAATGAAGAAAACAGCATTTGCACATTTGCATAATTGCACTTCCAAATTAATACATGACCTTAAAATTCGGCATGGTGTGTATTAGTCACACGGCACTGAAAGAATCATTCTGAAAGCTGTCTTTAGGAGTTGTGGGGTTTTTTTAACCTTGAGGAAGTGTGACTTTCTAAAAATAATTGTAAATATCAAAAGCAATTCATGCAAATTGGTGTATTTTCTAACCACTGCAATATTAAGAATTTGGTTTGAGTTCTACAAACACAAAACGCTCTAAGCTTTAATTTAGCTTTATAATAATTTCATAAACTTTGAAAGCAAACACTGTTTAAACCATACTAAACTAAACAAAGGGTTATCCATGTTGAGGTGCTTTTTTCCTGCTTCAGTAGGGACTGAATTGTTACAAGGTTGTTATGGATACCTGGGGGGGTGCTGTACATAATGGCAGAATGGTAACCCCTGCCTTGTTGTGTAGGACTTAAGAGTTTACACCCATAAACAGTATGGGCTTGCTTCTGTGAGAAAGAATATTTTTGGGATTACAGAGATAGGGCTGAATTCATTCTCTTCCAGGCATAGTAAAATGAAGTGTAGGCTGCTCTGTTGTGTGTGCTATTCACTTGCTGATGCCAAGAGCCTGAAAGCCAGGCCACAGAAAGCACGTGAGAGTGTGTTCTGTCGGCCTGTGTACAGATGTGTCAGCTCTGGGCAGACAGAGGAGCTCTTAGCCTTGGAGCTACTGAGGAGAGAGGTCTTTTTCATCTCTCCACTGTGGCACGAGATACAAGAGACTCCCCATCCTGACTCATTCAAGAGCAGGTTAAGGACCCTGCAGGCACCAAACCCATCATCTCAGCACTGCTGTTGCTTTAATGCCTAGTGGAGTGTGCTGAGAGCAAAGAAACCATCTCTTGTGTCATGACTGTATGGAAATTTCCTCCAAGTAGTGCTGTCACAACCTCAGAACAATGCAAGTTTAAGTATAAATCAGGGGAAAGATGGAAAGGGATAGTGACAATGTCAGAAGTAAAAGTGAATATCTTTTCCCATCTCAATTCTCCTTCAATTTTGCAGTCCAAGGCTGAACTGGGATATCTCTGTACTTTATCAGAGCATGCTGGGTACTTAAAGCAGATAAGACCTCTCATTGACATTGACGGTATCCTGGTTTTGTTGAAGAAAATGGCTCCATTACCTTTGGAACATTAACTGCAGCAGATTTGGATCTACAAGAGATGAAAACTGGTATTTCTGAGCTCTTCTACTGGATTTTCCCATTTTAATTTGACACTGCAGAAGCCAGTTTCATCAAGCCAGTTATTTAAGGCAGAGTTGAGGGGGATTTAATTGCTTCATGTAATGCTTTCTAGTAACTGTTTTACTTTGGCTGTTTCCAAGATAACTACTTCTGTGGTGTAAAGCATTGACTAAATCCTCACAGTTAATTCATTTACCAGAAGAGTCCCATATAAAGCTCTTTTACAACTGTGAGAAGAAATAAATTCATGGAGATTTAAAGAAATAAAAGATGTTAGTATTCATGCACAGAAAAATATTACAAGTTATAACAGGTTACAGCAGTTCACCTTCAAAGGATGATCATCTCTTAAATCTGAGGTCTGCTGGAAGAATAAGTAAATTTTTCTGTGTGAGCATGAGTAGTTTAAACAGTGATTTGCTGTCATATTTTTTGATGGCTCATTTATGTAGCTTGTGGGACATTTCTGGAAGTTACTACAGGCAAGGCAGATATTTAAATGTTGATAAATTGGAAAAGAAGCTGTTTATCCAAAATTGCATTAAATCAAATGCTGTTTAACTTAAAATCTTTGCATTTATAAAACAAATTGCAAAATTCTAGATTATTTGATAGTGCTAAATATGTATATAATAAATGCTCCTACTCTAAAACAGCAAGATAACTCTATAGAATACTTTTCCTCCGAAAGCATTTTTGGGGTGTACTGTAGTCCTCTTCTGCCTGAACACAACTTTTGTCCTCTTCTTTTCATGCCATACTAGTGAGAAAATGTGATAGCTGGATTGAGCAAAAAATGTGATCACATCATTGCCTCATGGCTTGCAGTTCAAGACTGAAGTGTAATGGCCGTGTGTAGATGGGTAGATATTGTTTCTTTGTTTGATATGTTGAAGTACATAAGGACTCTCAATGCATGAGGAAAAATGACCTTACTTTGTAAAGTCATGAACAGTGAGAGACCCCATCAGCAATGCACTGAGCATTTTATAAGGAGGGCTCTACAAATACACTGTCTCAGACACTTTCCACAGGGTCAAAACTGCATATTCCTCTGTGAAAGGTGTTGAATAACCAGGCAGTAAAAATGAAGTCAAATGACCAATACAGGATGGAGGAGAGGTAAACTGTATTTTGTCTTCCTTCTGTTAGGGGAGCTGTTTGAAGGAAGATGAGATGCAGGTTCTGGGATTAAGACTTGTCAAATAGTGTAACAGCTGGTTTACTTCAGAGCTTCCTTTTCCTCTTTTGCTTCAAGATGTAGAAGGATTGAGTTTAATCTTCTCCTTAGAGATCTGAAACATTCACCTCTGTGAATCTTTCTGTGGGGAAAAAAGCAGAGTACAGAATAATTCTGCTGGTTCCCACTCTTCCAGGACACCTACTCATCTGTTTTGGGGGAATTTGCAAAAGTCTAAGACACCTTCACTTGATTCTAGGAAAGCCATTGTGAAAGACAGCCTACTCCTGTTTCCTTTCTTTTCCCAGTGAGATAAAAAAAAATTGTAATGAAATGTTTCTATCATAGGGTAATATAGAAAGAAATGTGTATTTCTCTGTCTGTGACTCCCTTTTCATTGCTTCATTTGGAGCTTAACTACAAATTAGGAAGTCACTGGAAATTTTTCTCCAGGAAGGTGTGCCAGTTAGTTTATGGTGCAGATTTGATGTTTGAGTACATCTGTTGTAGGTGACGTGCTACACAGCCTGGAGTTGGACAGGAATGTGAATGAGCAGTTACACAGACCAGTTTTATTCTGCATGTGTATGAGGTATCTTCTCAGTGATGTGATTATTAAAGATCTCCCCAGGAAAGGGAAGTAACATGCAAGTAACATGTCATGCTTAAATAGCATTGCTGTGACGGCGGGGTACCAATTCAGCAATAATGCTGTACCTGTTCTTGGAATTACTTCCAGTTAACTGCAGTAGAAGGAGTAACATGAAAGATCAGTGAAGCTGTAAGGAAGAAATCTGGTGATGAAATCTAATGTGTCAGTGCATGGTCCCCAGAGAAGCAAGGACTTGCTTTGGTTCTGCTGAATTTGGGGAGCAAGATGCTAAGGCAGGCCCCCAGTTCTTGGACATACTTAGAGCCAGAGCTGTGGGTCAGTCTGCTGGGGAGAGGAGGGCTGGTAAGTGGCCTGTCCATGCCTTCCTGGCAAAGGTCTGTGAGAAGCCAAAGCCAAGTCTGACACAGTTCTGCTGTGCGTCGCTTCTGACCTTGTCTCCTCCTTTCCTCCCCCACCATGCTGCCACCTCTGACTCTCCCAGCATTCACAGGAAAACAATGTGAAACAATGCCTTTCTGTGCTCAGGCTGATAAAATAGCCATTTCTTTCCCAGCTGCTGTAAAAGGGACCCTCCCTGCTCTTCCTGGGTGGTGGAGAGATGCAGCTTTATCTGGGAAATTAATCTGGGAGCAGAGACGGGTTGGCTCTTCTCGGGCTACCACCCTTCTGGTGGCAGCAAGCAGAGGCACCACTTTGTTCTGTTCTGCCTGACCCTCTGTCCTAGTGCTCCACAATCCAGCCTGCCCTGCGACACTGGAGTGGCAGCCTGTCCTGTGCCCTGGTAGCCCTGGCCTGCCCCATCCATGGGCCTCTGGCCTGCCCTGTGCTGGAGAGCTGCTGTTCCCACCTCCCCTCTCCACAGCAGTGAGCACAGCGAGGGGTAGAAAACACAATGCTGAGAACCAGTGCTGGCAATGCCAGTCAGACCCTGGCCAGGCACAGCCTGAGGAAAGCATTTTTTTCTCCCTCCTGGAGCAGAGGCTGCTATAGCCCTTCACAAGGAAGTTGGAGGCCAAGGGGTCCACTGCAGATCCTGGCCGTGCTCTTCTGGGGCCTTGTGGTGACAGAACTGGGCCACCAACCCTCCAGCCATATCATCCCAGGTTACAGCCCCACCACCAGGCCATCCGCATCCCTCCCTGCCTGTGCTGGAACGTGCTGCCTCCCACCACCTTCACTCCGACCACCTTTGAAAATCAGGTTATTTTATTTAATGCCTAAAAGGCACCTCCTTTCAGACACCTGTTTTTGAAATGTTTGGTGCTAAATGGCCATAACAAGTCTGGTTATTACAGTGAAACGATTACAGGAAAAATCTGCCTGGTTTCTAACAGAGTAACTCCAGAGCACATGTAGATTCTTCACATTCTTAATGCTTTTACCATGAAAAATAATGTGTTCTGTACAATTGATTCCAGTATTTCATTAGTTTTTCATCATCTCCTATCTTGGAAAATCCCTCTCCCTCTTAACAACATACTTTCCTAGATTTCATGGCAAAGGACAAGATCAACTCTGTGTTGCCATAATATCTTTTGAAGCAGAAAATTGTTTCCAGATTATCTAATGTGGAATGAAAAAAACATCGTCTTTATGGATTGGTATAACAGATAGACTTCCAGTTGAGTTTAGTTCCAGGAAGGTCTTGTGATGATTATCTGGGGAAAAAAAAGTTTTCATTATTAGGTGTCAAAAATGCTGCATTAAAGTTTGTTAGAGTATATTTATCCCTGGGTTTTAGTACTTGTTTTTGTTCCAAAGGTTACTGTAGCTTGCACCAGTTTCTTATTTTAAAACTTGTAATAGTGGAAATTCCGTAACCTATTTCTTGGTTTGAAATGAATTAAGTCAGATTCACGAGTCTTCTCATCACCCTTCAAAATACCTTTCAATGTGAAGAAAAGTAAGCTGCGTGCACTGCATTAAATCGCAGTAAGAACACGTCTGCTGGCTGGGGACTGACTGAGCACTCTCTTCCTCCCTGCTTGTGTCTGTTTGTGTTTCATTACGTGTTTTGCTGCCCTGCTTTCTCAACCTCTGGCTGTCTGTGAGTCTCTCCTGGCTATGGTATCTGTGTGCTATCCCAGGAAACCTCATTCATTCCCTGAATGTGAATGAAATAATTAGCCTGGATAATCCATCCTGCAAGCAGGGCTGATTACTTGATTTTTATCATGTCAGCTTGCTTTTGGCTGCTATTGGTACCTACATTTGAGTTTATATTGATTTATATTTATATTATATTTACATTTGAGTTCTTATTGATTGATGCTATTGCTTTGGCCACCAAACAGCAGCTGGAGCTGGGGGTGGACAGAGTTTGGCTGCTCCCATGTGCACAGAATGCTGCAGTGGTGATGCCATGCAGCACTCTGAGTCTGTGTCTGAGTTTGTGTGTCCCACCTTCTCTCATCAGTCGCTGCTGCTGGTCTTAACCACTCGCTTTTTGAGAAGTTTTCTTCCCAGTCATTTTCTAAAACCACAGCCTGCTGTTAGAATTTCCTTCTGCATGTCTCTGCACATACTTAACTGCTGTAATGAGGGATGCCTTTTCAGAAGATCCCATGCTGACATGTGTCTGTGTTAGGGTGTGTCATTGACATACTGGCATGTGTAAGCAGGCACCTGTGTGAGCAAAAGGCTAGTTTGGAGCCAACTGGGGAAGTCCCCTGGTACCTGACTAATATATGCATTTATGCAAACAGATAAACACACAAATGTTAGCCTTCACATCCAAAAAAAAAAGTTACTGTTTTTGTTTAGTGACCTTTGGTTCCTGTGGGAAACATTGATTATACTTATTGTAGTTCTACATCTCTTTTCTTCTGCTTTTTGGGAATTTCTTGGGATATGTGCATGAAAGAAAATCTGTTTTATTATAATGTTGCATTCCAGTCTGCATTTGGTGCCTGTGTCTCTCTGTCACATTTCTGTCCTTTTCAAAGCAGACAGTTGTGATATCAGGTGCAAAGGATTTGTACTGGAAAGTAGTCAGCTTGGGCAGATTAAATGCTTCCCAGACAAAAATCCTGGGTCTGGGGAAAGTAAAAATAGTAACAAGAAGTGTGAAGTCTTTAATCCTGAAACCTTAACTACAGACAAAACGATTGGCCCAGTATATGTAAAAGAGAAGATGCATGTAATGCTGAAAAAGATTTTTTTACTAGTTCCAAGAAGCATTAACAAATTATTTTAGGTGCCTGTCTTGTGAGATCGTTAGAAGTTTATTATTTGGTTGTTTGTTTTGTTCTTTTTAACTAAGCAGATTTTTTTAATTGTCTGTTACCATTCAAAAGCTGTCCAAACCGAGATGTGGTAAGCTGCTGCAATAAGGGATATGCAAACTGGTACCCGAGGGCCTTTGCACAAACTCTGTAGTGTTTTTCCAAACCTGTGGTAATCATTCACCTAGAAAAACAAGTCTGAAAGCAAATATATCTGGCTTTAACAAACGGTTCTCTTGTCTTACAGAGAGAGGATACAAGCCATGGAGAAACAGATTGCCAGTTTAACTGGTCTTGTTCAGTCTGCGCTTTTTAAAGGGCCAAATACAAGTAATAGCAAAGATTCTTCTAGGTAAAAACAGAATTCATCTGTAATGATTTTAGTAATCAATCAGCAAAAATTTATTTGAATGTAATAGTAAAAAAATCCTGAATGCTCAATCATTTTTAAGTTTCTTTATCATCTCCATGAGAATTCTAGGCAGAGAGGAAGAATATGCCAAATGATAGATGGATATTAACTGCATTACTCTTCTTTGTGATATAAAGAATTAATGTAGCTACATCTCTGTGTGCTTTCTACTGCTTACACTCCATTCCTTGCTTAACTTGTACTAAAAGGTGATTTTAAAAAAAAAAATTACTGATGACTGACAAATTACTGGTGATTTAAATTTAATAATATGTTAGACAAGGCCATTTAATTTGTTGAATATAAACTTCACTACAGTTTTAATAGTTAGTAAACTAAAATTACAATTTTTCTTGTTATTACTTAGTGAGAAGATGATGAAAATTGTGTCCAGCAAGAGCAGCGCTGACACTGCAGGTAAGATAATTCACTTTTAATTTACAGCTTATTCAGGTGTATGAATGTCTCTAACATTACAAACATCCCAGCCTATGGAAATGTCAAATTTACTTAAATTTCCATGGCTGTACTGTCAGGACTGAAGTTCAAGTGCAGGATATGGGAGTCGATCACATCTTTAAGAGCGGAATTTCTGACAGGTTGAGATGGTATTTGGAATGAATTTCACACCTATGCTGAATGGTTTAAATGAGATGCAGAGCCTCTGCATCTGGTGAGTTTTCCAGTGACTCATCCTGTCTATAGGGTGTATGTATCTATATCTGCCATTAACCCTAGATGTGTCCAGATTGCTATAGAAGACTAAATATTTAATTCCTTTTCTTGTCATCTGAACTTTTTCTAAGGCCCTTCTGTCACTAGGATACTATGGATGTAACGACACCAAGAAATTTAGCAGTCAGCAGACAGCACTTTCCCTAATTAAGCCACATTGATCTGTTACTAATTATTAGCGTGCACCTAAACTGTTCTGAACAAGCACCAATTATTAAGCCAGTAACAGCCGGTCTTGTTTTAGCATCCCACCTGGAGAGCTGTTAAGTGTGTAAAAGATTGTGTTAAGAGTGTTGTGAAAGAAGATCTCCATGTGGTTGAAGCTCTTTGTGTATGGGCTGCTGCGGGCTGCTGCTGGAGAAGTCTGCAGCGTATTCATGTGCTTATATGCCTCCTCTTCACCTTTGTCATGCACTGAATGCAAATACAGGCAGTTCCCCACTTCCTGGTAGTGCTATTCCCACAGGGAGGTCTGTGCTCCCGCAGGTAGTAAACCACACACATTTATTAGCAAACCTATTAAGCTCCTAACTAGCCTTTCTGTTGGAGCTGTTAGCTCACATTCAGGATTCCTGTTTGTCTGGAATTGCACTATGTCCTCCTAATCGACAGAAACCAAACTAGACCTGGAAACTATCAACCACATGGAAGAGAGAAAGAGCTGAAGTCCTGGTACTGAAGCTTTGCTCCTAAAGCCACTCTCTGGTGCTGTTACAACTCGTGCCTTCCTGCTGGCCTCTGGATGGGGAGAGGAATACTTAAAGCTTTGAAGAAATAAGTTATAATTTTTCAGGTTCAGACAACATGATGAGAAGTCTGTCATTATTCAAAACAGCCACAAAATGGTCTTAAGATTTTTCCCTATTGCAGTGTCATTATAGACTGAGAATTTATGGCATGTCCCACTTGCACAGGCCTCACCTCATATAAAGCACTTATGAAACCCTCACAACCAGCACATACAGTGCCTTGTGTTCCTCTTTGTAGTGCATTGCAAAAGCTCTCTGCTTTCCCTGTGATGGTACCAGTTCAGACAAGTACTTAGTGGGGGGCACTGAGCTGGAGGACCTGATCTAAGCAGGCCCTGCTTTGAGTGGGAGTTTGGACCTGCAGAGGTCCCTTTAAACCTGAATTATTTAGTTATTTGTGTGTGCATGTGTAAATGTGCACTCACCTAAATGAGAAATGGAATAATATTAATTGGAAAAACAGCCTTACATAAAGCAAAAGCGGGGATTCCCTGGGAAGTCATGCCCAGCCCCCCAAAATAGTGTTTCATCTGACCAGCAGCCATTTCCTGGCACTGTTGTTCCCAAATACTCCTCACTCACTACCTTATCATACAACTGACATGTCCCTGAAATGACAACATAACACCTAACAGCTGCATGTGCAAGCATGGTGGGGAAGATGGAGGCTGGGGACTTAATTTATTGTCAAAGGCCAGATCATCATCTGTCACTTGCTGACAGAGGCATTGGCTTTATCTCGTGGCCATGCACCTATCCAGCATATGAGTAAGGATTCCAGCATTCAGCTTGGGCTGTAGAGGCTTTTCTCATCACTTGGGAGAAAGGGATAGGACAGTGGGAACAGCCATGCAGCCAGCAGTCTGCAAGGATCCCTATCAGTCCTATAAAGTATAGTTGTAACTCCAGTGC
Organism: Phainopepla nitens; assembly: GCA_013400175.1. Classification (NCBI taxonomy): domain Eukaryota; kingdom Metazoa; phylum Chordata; class Aves; order Passeriformes; family Bombycillidae; genus Phainopepla; species Phainopepla nitens. The sequence continues at coordinate 244,156 of VXBQ01012965.1, read as the reverse complement.
CTGCATCTCTGTATCCTGTCCTTCCAACATGACTCAGACGCAAAATTAAATTGTAGCAGGTAGGGAAAACAAGGTGTGATGACCCCAGTATGCTACAGTATTGTAACCCACAACAGCTATTACTGAAGATTGCTGTATAAAAGAATAGTCTTGTATAATGGAATATTTTCCCACTTTTATGCCTGGAGTTGCTCAGGACATGGTCCAATAAGTCAATGCAGTTCAGCTTACTTGAAAATTAGGCAATCTACCAGAATATATTACAGAATGTTTCTCCTTTTTGTAAATATGCTTCAATTCAAACATGCCAGCAGGAGCCAGACACGCTTCTGCTGACCACTGTTTTGTTCTTCAATTCACCCCAGTCTTTATTAAGTGTAGCCATTCAGGCAGTGACTCTCTCACTTTACAATTCCACTTGACAACTGTGCAATGAGATACCAGTTTTAGCAATTTCAAAGACTATTTGAAAGACAAAGTGGTATAAAATGTTGATTGAACAGTCCTTTCTAGAGCTCTGATAAGCAAAAATGTGAATTGCTTCCCATTCTAAAAAATAAAACATCTGTGCAAGATAATATTGCCTCATCAATGTTGAACCAACATTGTATTTTATAGTATGTGTTCCAATGATATGAGACTTTTGTGCAAAAAAATAGAGAACTACATCCCTTGGGATGGGAAAGAAACCAACATTTCTAAACTCTAGATAACTGTATATAGCCAGATTGTGAATACTCTGTTTAGTATGTCATATGAACCAAATTGTGATATTTAAATTGCATTTGTTTTGCCAGTCTGTAGAAGCCATTGGCTTCTTTAGCCCCAAATATTAAGGATTCTGAAGAAACCCAGAGGAAGATGAGTCTGTAATGACAATGCTTCTCATCGTCTCTTATCTTTGATTGCTTTAGGCTCAGTTCTTTCATGGAGAATGGGTTCAAAGAGCAGTAGCCCTCCACAGACTGGCTATGTCTCTTCTGCTAATGTTAGGAGAAATCCCATGACTGAATCCATATAAAGATCTTCAGTTCCTGAAGCACAAATGGCATCAAGGAACTCTTCTCTTAGGAACAACATATGATTCTAAAACCAAACCATACTAGTAAGAGTCATGAGATTACTATCAAATACCCTCAGAAATACTTACATACTTTCTTTTCTGTCATATTTTTGTTCATCAACTGGAGATTGATTGATACACTAAATCCTGGATTCATTTATTAAATTGAGATCAGTTGCTTTGTGAATTACAAAAAAAAAAAATAGCTTTCTGCTAGTTACTGCCTTGTTAGAAGAAGAAGGAATATTTCAGTATTCCATGAGAAGGGGATCAGGGAGTACAGTTTTCTGCACTAACACCACCAATACAAAACAAGAGGAAGATGGCAGCAGGGAATATTACAAACGTAGGGCTCAGATTTGATTCCTTATTCTTTGTGAACTCTCTTGTCATCTGTGCATGTCTGTGGACCCTTCTCACATGCGTGACTCTTGCTGTGATGACCTGTGAATTTAATTGTCCATATTTGCTTGCTTATCTCAGATTCAAAAACAGATCATGGTAATCTTAGAACTTCATCAGCATTTGCAGACAAAATATGATCCTGAATTCATTTTGGATCAATGAGATGAAGTTGCACACTAATGTGTATATAGAATATTTTATTATTTTGAGGATGATTTAGTGCCAACTAGTAACTGTCACGTGTCCCCAAATAATGCTTGAAAATATTGTGTCTCTTTAATAAGATTAGTAATTTGTGAAAAAACATTGCTAGGTGTCTTCTGATGGTCTTTTGTCCCAACCTGCTTCAAAATAAAATCTTAGCATATTAGGAAAAAAAAAAAATCTGGAAAACAGAAGGATAGCAGTGTTTTTGCAACCATAGCAAAGGTCAAGTGTCAGGGAGTAGACGTCAACGTTCCTTATTCCCTGAGCACACAACAAACCTTTCTTCTTTCTGCACTTCGGTTCTCTTTGTGCTTTTTAAATGGTAGCTTAGCTCATTAGCCTTCGTAAAAAGTTAGCTTTTTTTGTTTGTCGAAAGTATTAGGAAGTTATGGTGGGAGGTTGAATTTCCCTTACCTAGCTCAAGAAGGGGTTTCTTTAAAAACCCAACAGCCAATGCTGTTTCTTTCCCTTCAGTCCATCTGGCTTCACATCTAATCACAAAGCTACGCCTGGGACTATTTCCAGAAGTGAGCTACACTCCCTAGATGAAGCAGCCCCTCATTCAGCTGCCCTTTTATTCTATATTGGTGAAAATATGAATAGCTGAGAAATCAGCTGCTGATGGTTACTGCTCACTCGGTGTCTGGTGTTTCACACCCCCTGGAGTCAGCAGTCCCACTGCCTGTTTCCCAGGCCCTGAGCACACTCTGCAGCAGGGACAGTGTGGTAGCCAAGAGCACCTAATGGTGAAAAGAGATGGCTGAGGCAGCAGCAGAGGAGGAGAGCTGCTTTGTAGGGGAGTTGGAGACATTTATTGCTTACAGAAGCAGATTGCAGTCCATCTACACTGAAAGGAAAGCAGGCACCCCTTCCTGAGAAAATATGTGAATTGACTGGGGTCCAGCATGGGGGGAGGGAGTGGTGGGGTCTGATTCATGCCTTGGCTGCCTCATCACAGGGTCAGGGGCTGAGGTTTTGGAGCTTTTGCTTGAGGCAAAGAACAGCAGAAAGGTAGGTGTGCTTTCAAAAATAGTCCAGATTTGTGGCTAGAGATCAGAACTCTTGGAGGCTTATCCGCATTTTTCAGACTCTCTGGTGGTTTCTGTCTGTAAGGTTTATTAACTAAATACCATTCTCTTAAAAAAAATAAAAGGCAAAAAATAGTGCATGTGGGAGGGAAATAGATGCTTGACTGTAGGAGAAACTGCAGTGTACATGTAGACAGATAAGTATTAGCATACATTAGACTGAAGTATAGAGTGGGTACATAATGGCAGTGAACAAGGACTATTTATTTCTTGGGTGTTGCTTTCTGTTAAGCAGCTCTTTGAAAGTCAAGAGAGCATTGAATCATACTGGAGTATAGCAAAAATGTGCAGCAGCTTGCTTAGCAGTGTAATGACGAGTGCTGTTGTTGAAGCACCAAGCAGGTCTAGCTGGAGCACGTTCAGGGGAGGTATAGCATTACAACAGCCTGCACCAAGCTAGAACAGCTTTTTGTCTGAGCATGTCTCCGGAAGCCCATGGCATGACTGTATGTACCATAGATCCAGCCAGAGGGGTCTGTGCTTTTATTGAGCAGAATTGCAAATGAAGGTAAAGTAACAAACATGACTCTTAAAAATCTTTTTTTTTTTTTTTAAATAAAAATAGGCTGATGTAATTTTCATCCTTTAAGAATGCTTCCCCCAGAGGAATTTTGCAAAGGCTGTATTTGAGGTATCCATACCTGTTGGAAAAGGAATAACAGTGTGTTGTTATGCTGAGCTGTACTTATTCAGGCACATGTGGAGGAATGGTTGGAAAGACTATGAGGGATAAGAGCATGGGGAGAGAACATCCCACTCTGAGATTCATACTCATTGCACTCAGAAGAGGTGTCATCTACTTTAGTGCACTGAAAATTTGCCTTCCACAGGCAAAGCTCTCAAGACTAGTGTTTGTTTGATTTCGTTAAACTTGATAGAAATGTGCTTGTGGGAACAAATGATGACCAAAATCCCTGTGCAGATCCATTGATGAGCTGTTTTCTGTTTTCTCAGTTTGTTTTTTTTTTTAATCATAGAGAAGGAAGAAATTGAAGTAGAGAATGACCTAATCATAGAATAGAATCATGGAATTATTTAGGTTGGAAAAGACCTTCCAGATCATCCAGTCCAACCATTAACCTAACACTGCTAAGTCCACCACCAAGCCAGGTCCCTAAGCACCACATCTACACGTCTTATAAATACCCCTTCAGGCATGGTGACTCAACCACTTCCCTGGGCAACCTCCTCCAGTGCTTGATGACCCTTTTGGTGAAGAAACTTTTCCTAATATTAAATCTCCCTGCATGTAACTTAAGGCCATTTATCCTTGTCCAATCATTTGTTACCTGGGAGAAGAGGCCAGCTCCCACATCCTTCCAACCCCCTTTCAGGCAGCTGTAGAGAGCAATAAGGACCTGGAAACTCCTTTTTTCCAGGCTGAACACCTCCAGCTCCCTCAGCTGTTCCTCGCCAGACTTGTGTTCCAGACTCTTCACCAGTTTTGTTGCCTTTCTTTGGACATGCTCCTCAATGTCTTTCTTGTAGTGAGGGGCTGTTAATAGTTCAGAGAGCAGCAGCCATCTGTGCCATTTGAGATGAAGGAATAGGGTGGATTTGGCAGTGTGATGAGAGGAGTTTCCAGGACTATGTAGTACTGGACTTAAAAGAATGAAGTTTGTCCTACTGACAGTCTGTGATTTTGTCTGCTGGGGGAGTGTGGGGGGAAGGCACACATTAGAAAACATATTTTAAGAATATGGGTGTGTAAGGGCAAATTGCAAGAAGGAGCTGACATTTCTATTAGCTGATGAGCTGGAATTTGCTTGTTCTCTCTAAATAGCGCTTCTTCCCAGATACTTGAGACTGAAAAGAACAAGCTTGGCATTGTTGCTGTGTAGAGGAACAGCATTCTTTAACAAAGAAAGTTTTGTGAGGACAACAATCATTATTTTCAGAGCGTGGCTTGGCTCATTTCCTTGTGTTATGTCCTATTCCCTTCTGACAAACTAAAAGGGAGTGGGTGGATGCAACATGGCTGGAGAGCCTCTGCCACACCATCATTTCATTTCTCTGGTTTCATAGGGTTGCTGCTGGAGATACCTGCTAGAAATAATGCAATTTTCCTTTAAGTAGTGAAGCAAGATTCTCTGTAGAAATCCTTTCCCCATATTTGGCAGCTTGACTGAATCCCTTCCTTGTGATGATTAGTCAACAAATTCAACAAATATGCAGTTCAGGAGTCCTGTGAATGAATTTGCATCAGCTTGGTCTCGGACATCTCCTGGGAGGACAGTCCTGAAGTTACTTTCAGAACCAATTTGATTTGTTGCTGTTTGCTCCTCAATGCAGTTATAACTTACTATCCCATCTCCACTACATGTGGTAAAAAGCAATCCAGACTAATGCAGTGCTCTGGTAGAACTGAGGTTCCAGCACAGATGCACTCTGATACTGTGCAGGCTTCTCTCAAAATATATTGATAAGGAGGTGCCAGTGCCCTGTTAATACTGAGTATTGGTGTCCATCATTTGCTTTTCTCATCCATCTGTGTGAAATACCTGTGGATTCAGCAGGCAGAGGAAGGATCATGTTTGCACCTTCTCCACTGTGAGCTCAACCTGTACTGCTGCTTATTGCAGGTGCTGCCAACATATGTGGGGGGAAGAATGCCCTGGGAACTGTGGAGTCAGCTGCCATCCATCACCCTGCTGGAGCCCCAGCAATGCAAGTCAGCCTGCATGGTATGAAACGCAACGTGTCGGATCTGCGGCTGCAACTGCATCAGATGAAGCAGCTACAGGTATGATTATCTGGATGATGCTGGGGAAAAAGGTGGGTTATCAGCAAGTGCCCTTTTTCCTCCTTCCCCCTCTCTCATTTTCTCTCTTTTAGCTTTTGTACAAGTGGGTCTCAATAGCAGAGTCCTAGCAAAGGGCAGACCCAAGTACTACAGACACAAAAGCTTGCATAGTCCTCGAAATGTGAGAATTAGCTCAGTTTAACTACTGCTTCTCAGATATTGAGAAAAAAAATTAATTTCTAGCTTTGTTGGATGACTCTGTACATTAAAGCACTATTTATGTTACGATAATATCAAGTCTGTGATTACAGTTTGGACCCTGCTCTTCTATGTGCTGTATAAACATGTCAGAAGAACCCTGTTCCTGCTCCATACTGTTTACAGTTGAGACAGATTTTAAGTCCCTGAATAAACAACTTTGATGTCAGAAAACTCAAATGTGGCTGAGGATCAGTAGATATGCATTAAGCCAGAGTTTGAGTCCTGTATTTACAGAATCCAGAAGAATAGCCAACTTAACCAATAAGGAAAAAAAAGATATTTCAAATGTTGCTGCAAAGGTTTGTTGTACCCTACTTACATTCAGGTTTTAACAACACCTTCCTAATACATGCCAAAACCTGCAAGAAAGAATACAACCAATGAAGAGTTAACAAAAATAGTATGTTGGCACATATAGTCATGCTGCAAATACAAATACATGCTGTTCATCTCAGACACTGTAAAAATAAGCATATGCAGCTGTACAGGTCTTCAGCCCTTTACTTAATTGGAAACTGAAGAGCACTGTGTATTGTCTCAGAAGATGGAAAAGAAGGCAGAGCACTTTCTTGTAACACAAAGTGGACAGTGGGGGAAACTTCAGTACTCTGCCAATCCTCATTACCCAGAAAGTGACATCACATGTTAGCTATCATACGGCTGCAGTTACTGGCTTTATTAGCAAGGTGATGGTACTATGTCAATCACGTTTGATTTGCTGATAAATTTTAAAACAAAAGAATGATAATGCAAATCAAAATTCAGAGCATGTTTTGCCTTTACCTCCTTATCTAAAGAAAATTGAATTATGAACCAGTCATAGAGCAAAGGAGCAGAAGGGTGAGGTAAACATCAGTGTAGGAAAATGTGTCCAACTGAAGGTCCTGTGACAATGTCCTTTGCTCTGTTTGCTGGGAATGCAGAGATGGCAGAAGGTGTTTGGAGCAAAGAGTTGGGTCAGGTGACTTCTGCCTGTGATACAGCTCCCATGTATTTAAATTTTCAGTTTAGGATGAGTATGCTCCAATAGCAAGTGTCACTTTCAAAAACTGTTCTCAGCAGGGCTGCCTGCGTGCCAGACACTGTGTTCGCCATCTAATTTGAAGACACTGGCATGGGATCTCTGCCCTGGCACATTATATATAAGTGCATATTCTTCCAGATTTGTGCTGCAAACCCCTGCAGCCCCTCTGTCCTTCTCCACACCATGTGCCAAATGCAGCTCTTGGCAAATGCCTTCGGTCTGGCCCCCAGCTGTGCTCAGCATGTGACCTCCGAAAGCGGCTGGAGGCTGCAGTGCTGCTTGGAGGCAGGGAGTTCATCCTCACAGGGCTGCCCACCAAGGAGGTGGCATTTCCCCAGCTGAGCTTTGTCTCCATGGACCTGCCCAGGGCAGAAGCCTTGCTCTTGATCAGACATAACATTGTGGCACACAGGAGCAAAGGAATTTCTACCATCTGCGCAAATCAATGCTGCCAAGGAGGTCTTGAGAAGGGAAAAAGGACATATCCCCAGTGTGCTCATTAATTCTGGCTGGCTTCTCTTAATTCAGAAATTATAGCAAACTTGATGCCTTGAGCTAGTAGGAAGTTGAGAAATTTTGATAGTCAGCTGGAAGAACCTGCAGCTCAAGGGAAACTTTGGTATGTTACACATAAATTCCGTTCATGAGAGTTTCTGTCATGGCATTGCTGAATTACTTTGAGAAAGAGCTCATGGTTTGTAGGGCAGCAGGTGAAACAGGCAGTGTTTTAAACTGAAGAGTGTTGCAATATCACATTTTAAATGAAATATTTTGTGCTATGTTTTTTCAAAAATAATTATAAGTAAAAGAGAAAAAGTATTTTTCTGGTTTCCCAGATTGTTTTCATTTTATGTTTGACAGTGCTTCCTATTTTTCAGTTTCACTGCTTCTCCTGGGCTGGCAGTCAGTTTGTTCCTGTTTGTGTGAATTTTTTATACAGTGACAGACTAGAAGAAACACTTCAAAAAAATGAAAAATATGATTGCACAGGCACAAAATTTGTCAGGATAACTGAGAAACAGGAACAGGACATAAAGCTATGTTTAATAATGTCTATTGTTTAATTTTCAGTTGATGTTACCACCGTAAATTCATACGGTTCAATTTTCTTAATAGACTCTGAGAAATACATGATAGAAAAGACCCATTTATTCATGTATCCTTTGTTTGTGCTGGCAAAATCTTCTTTTTGAACCATATCCACCAGCAATGGATCCAGATGTATTGATTCACACACCAGATAAACATATAAGATGCCACCAAATAGTTAAGACTCAGTCTGTGGTTGGATTTTGAACAAAGATTCTTAGCATGCAGACATTTACCTGATGGCTGTTGCTAGAGCCTGTATGCATTTCTTGCTACCACACTTGCATGTTCTAAGTGCTCTGCTTTTCAGAGACATTCTAGACAGACTAGTTTCATGGTGCTGTGGAGTTTTCCTCAATGCCAGAGATAGGGTGTAACCCAGCCTTTGTCCTGGATGGGTTTGTTACTGATAAGAATTGAGCCCATGATGACTTTAGTGGGGCTGTTCTGTACTCCCAGGGAACTCTTAGTAGCAGGTTTGAGCCAAGCCTTAGAGTACATGGTATATCATTAGCTTATATATACATTGAATTCTTTTTATCTATTCCTTCTTTTCTTCAACTCAACTCATTTTAAGGGAACACGGTTAGATATGATTAATGTTCCCCATTAGGAACATGTATACATGCTCTTCCTTCACTCAGTGTACTGTTTGCAGGGAAATGAGTGCTGCAGAAAGGACAGAAAATGTCATAACAGCACTGTCATCACCGGTACTCAGTCTCACAAGTGTAACTTTGAATTACAAATTCAAATATATTTTGAGCTGCATTATAGGACTAGAGACACTACCTTTAGTCAGTGTATGGTAACAAACTTAAGGAACTAGATACTACAGGTACTAAATACTATTAGATACTAGATACTAGATTCTACAGAGGTCTGAGCTGCAGGCAGCCAGTTCCTCTTTGTAGCTGTGCACTGTAGTTCATGGGGAGGTGAGTGGCCCAGAAGCCTCCCCCAGAAGGGCCTGGGAGGCTCCCACTGGACAGGTCATGGTTGTCTCCTAGTGAGAAGCAGGGTTGTAAACTAATATTTGGTTTTCTAGTTACCTGTCCCACAGATAATAATTGGTTCAAAGTGAACTGGTTATCAGATTATTCTTGAGGTAGATGCCAGAGGCAGAGCTGTGGTACTTGTGTGAGAGCAGTGACAAATAATGGATGAAGCACTAGGTGAAGAAGAGGGACAAGGAAGATTTCTGGAGAGATTGGTGAAGCTGGAAGTGAGAGCCAAGGTTAAAGAATGTATGAGAGGACGCTAGAATTATAAAAAAGCATATTAAATTTGTTTCTGTTGGATAGCTGCTTGCAGTTACAAGTTAAGGTAACTCTAATCAGCAAGAAATTGCCATTTGGTGGTGACAGAAAAGCCTGCATTGCTTTTCCTTACTTTGTGGCATTTGCCTTTAGAACTTTGGTACCATTTTAAGAAAGACTCTTCAAGTATAAACGTCTAAGATTGTTTATTTAGCTTGTTCTCAAGCAAGCTTATGGTACAAAAGGTTCTGTTGTGTGGAACCAGAACAACTATGGCAGGTCCATGAAACATGTTTTGCTTCAGATGGTGGAGTAAATAACAGAGGTGGTCAGAGGGGCAAGTGGGGCGTGCACTTAGCCAGGGAGCCTCACACCTGGTACTGCTGTCAGAAGGTAAGAATCAAGTTCAGTTCCAGAACATGAAGGTAAATGTGATGGCTAGAGACTGCCTTCTCCTTCTCAGCCATAGCTCTCCCTGCCTTATGCTGTCCTTTGGCTGCTGACTGACACAATTCCTCCCCTCACAGTTCTTTCTTTTGTCTCTCTGAACCCATGTGTTGGTCTCCCTTCTCATCTTCTGTCCCTGTTCCCCAAGCATGAACAAACTCATATTTTCCATAACTAGCCAATTATTGCATGAATTTTCATAGAAATAGCAAAAACATGTCTTTGATACCAAGATGAGTCACATCCCAGCCTTTTGAGTCCTCAACATACAAGATTTTTTGAAATCTTGCTGTGTTACATTTTTATCCCTGTCCTCATTAGCAGAAAGAGATTAACTTTTATGACTGAAACTTCCTGCTCTTGTTCAAGTACTTCATAAATGGAGGTGCCAAACACCTTAGCTGTACACATCACCACAATAAATATAGATCCTCTACATACCCCCATAATAGGAAAAAACATGTGCCTGCCATTTCATAACCTCACACACTCACACATACTGTTTTGCTATTAGTGGAAGTCCGTGTTACCAGCTGAGGAACATCAAGGACTTAAATTCTGGACACCTGAGACTTAAGTCTAACTCTGTTACTGGCCTTCTCACTGACCTCGGATCAGTTGTTTCACAGATCCTAACTCACTTCCATGTGTCAAATTTCTCCACTTTTTAAAGAGCTGTGAATAAAGTGTATAACTGAAGTATTACATGCTCATTCACTGATTTATTAATTCATTTACATTTTCCTACTTGAAAATATGACACAATGAAAGAGGTGTGTATCTCAGATAGTTATGCTGGCCTTGCAGTAAGAGATTTTAATTTGTCAAATCCAAACATTAATCCCATAATGGGGAAAATACATATACAACATACATATTGTCTTCAAAATAATCCAGATATTATTTATATATTTCTGTGCTGTTGAAATGTTTTTTCAGCTTCATTTTTTCTCTAACTGCTGACGTTTCTCTTCTGCTGAATTTTGAGCTAACTTCTCCTGCTTGTCACAGCTCAGATTTCACACATCCACATACCCACACCCACACACACCCACACACACACCCCTGCAGTGAGGTGTTACCCTCCCTCTCATCACAGTTGTGTATAGCTGGAGAAGAGAGTAAGAGTGTCAGGCACAGGGACTGAAGAGTCATGAGTGAGGAACAGAGTTTGTTTCTCTCATGCCTATATTGGTTGGAAAGAATTGCCTCAGCAAAGGCATCCTTTTTTTGATTCTCATGAATTTTCTTAAACAGATTTTAAAGAAGGCTTACTACATTATACTGTGGTGTAGGTGTCCCATTTTTGTGATTCTTCCTATTAGGTCATGAAATTATTTTGTGTGTCAAATGTGATTTGGCTGTTAAGCCTGGATGTTTTGAAGACAGCTGACAATTCACGTGCTAGTTTTAAAATGGGAATATTGTCCCCAGTTAACACAGATATTTTTTAAAATCTTACAGTATGAAATGGCTCCTGGGGTAACAGAGTTGTGTTCAGGTTGCCTGTATCCTAAAACTGTGACTAGGTGGAGTCCTGCTTATCACTTTGAATCTTGTGGGTTTGTGTAACAGACTTAAACAGGTTTGGTTTGTGTGAAGGTGGCTCAGAGCTGCTCCAGGGCTACCCATAGAAGAGTATAGCCTAGTTTGACTTCTTACCTGTGTTTTGCTCTGTGAGCTTACTATCAGCAAGACGATTAATGCTTGAGTTACTTAACATCAGGCTAAGACAAGAAAGAAGGTGTGACTTGCAGTTCTCAGAAAATTTCCATATTATAAAGGGTTTTTTTCTGGTGGGTAAAGGAGATTTTATGTATTGCAGATGAGCTGTATGCCTGTACCAAATTACACCATGTGTTACAGTCTGTTCTCTGCTACTTGAGAGACTGAAAATCTCCATTCTGAAACAGTGGTGCATTCCAGCCATGACATTAATGTGTGGGATTATCCACTGGGCACGTATGGGCAGTGAGATGCATAAGCTTGTGAGATACATGGAAAGTGGAAGTCAAGCATCCGGCATTCTCAGGAGGCATAATTAATTCTTGATTCATGTTGAACCAAGCAGAATAAAGGGGCCACAATCCTTGCAGAACTTATGCATTGAAGGTGATATACTGATCCCAACATCTTTTGTTTATTAGTTTGAAACTGGAAGTTATATATACACATGGAATAATGTTTATAGGTACAGCTAAAGAGGGAAAGAAGAAGGTAAAAACACTCACACACTGTAGGGTGGTGTTTATCCCAACCTTCTGAGCTCTGCAATGTATTCTGTTGCCAGGGATGTCAGTCAAGTAGGAAAAATTGAAGTTGATTTCTTTTGTGCAACAGCTGCAGAACCAGGAGATGCTGAGGGCAATGGTGAAGAAAGCAGAGCTAGAAATCAATGGCAAAGTGATTGAAACAGTGAAGAGGCTTGAAGATCCTGTGCAGCGACAGCGCAACCTGGTGGAACAAGAAAGGCAGAAATACCTCAACGAGGAAGAAAAGATTGTGAAGAAGTTATGGTGGGTTGAGAAACCTCTTCATATTTATTGCTTTTGCCTGTATTTTTCTTCCATAAAATAGAAACGTCTACCACTCTTTTCAGGTAAACTGCATTGGTATATGCTGTATTAGCTATGTTTCCTTGCTGTGTATCACACTGGCTGTAAAACTGTGTCTGTGTTGTTCATCTCACTGGTCTTGACTGAGAGTCCTTCTCTGCACAGCCCACTGCGTAAATCCCAGCAGAACCAAGAGTTTAAACCTCTTCAGAAGTCCCCTGTAAAGGACTGTAAGGACCATGCCCACCCCTGTATTCTGAAAGCCTCCCTCTACTCTAGTTCTCCCCTTCAGCCTTATGTATTTTGCTTTAGGGAAGGAGGCAGGAATATGCTCAGTAACAAAGGGATTCAAAGGAAAGTAATGAGTTTGGCTTTAAGTATGAAAATCAGATTTCAATAGTAAGTGTGTCAATAGCTACTGCATGGGAGAGGTAGGGGAAGATCATATAGAGGATTGAAGCTTAATTACAGTCAGCAATACCAGTCCTTGTCTAAAATGTGCTCACTGAGATTTTCATCTGCTTAACTGTGTACCTTGTTTTGTTGTTATGTAAAGGGCCTTTGGAAGATTTTGGTTTTTTTCCCCAGAACTTTGGCCCACCAAGACTGGTGGGATTGAGTTGTTTGGTTTAGTTCAGAGTCAGCAGGAGGGAAGATAAAGCTGAAATTAATAAACAGTTTAACTAAATCTAACACTCACATTTGTAAGACATTATATAACTAATTATTTCTCATCACTGCATTTATCTCACCCTGAAGAATTGCTCCATAATAGAGAAAAAAATTCTAGTCAGCTTGTCATTGGAAATTGTGACTGAAGAGCCATAGAGTACAGTTCCTGACAGCTGAAGAGAGTAAATCCTTCCTGTTGATCAGTAAGTTGTCAGATTAATACTTTTTGTCATAAAAAGGTGCATCTGTAAAGAGAAGGTTGAATGTTACTAAGGGAGAGTCCTGTGAAGAGACCTTGAATGTCCAGTAGTGGTCCATGCTAGTGTAATTAATCCTCTCAGCTGGTATGTAGTCTTAAGTAATGACCTTCCTGTTCCTCACTTCGCTCCTGTGTACCTCATTGCCAAGTTCATGGATTGTCCATTCACCATGGAAAGAACAATTTGTTTGATGTCTGTTTATGGCATTGCCTCATAAAATGGATAGAGTGAGGTCAAGTGCCAATGGCACTCACTGTTACAGCTGTTCATTAAGGATATGACTTGGATTGCAATATGGTTCTGTTTTATCAGAATTTTGGAATTTTTCCTGTTCCCATAGTTTTCTGCTACTTCTCTGCTACTTCATTTGTTAAAGGAATATGTTTTAAATCATTACTTCACCTCTTTTAAAAACGTGCTAGAAACAAACATTTATTTTTCATCAGTTGTGTCCAGTGAGATTCCTTTGTCATGTATTTGCTCATTTGCAGGGCTGGAGCCTGAAAGAAAAGCACATCTGACAACAATAATTTCAGCAGCTGATGGCTGTTAATACTAAGAGCATACAGCACAAAATTACACATCAAATGTCACAGACAATATTCAGAAAAAGGTTAATATTCTGTTTAAGCATTTACAACTAAACTGATCCCACTGCAGATGTACAAACAAATGCAAAGCAACGGGGCACAAAAATTGCCATTTTTTAGGGTTTCAACTGTCATCCTCTTGATCTTTCCTAAATCATAAGATTAAATCAGTAGGCTGTCTTCATGTGAGACATTGGAGCCTAAGGATTACTGCAATACTTACAAAAGTGCATTTACTACTCTTAGGTGGTAAATCTTAGCTTAAAAAGCTCCCTTTTGCAACTGAAGATTATTGCTTGAGCAGGGAGGTTGTACCAGATGACCCACTGTGGTGCCTTCCAACGTTAGCCATTGTGGGATTCTGTGACATCAGAAATAAACATATTGGCAGTTTCATGTAGTAAACAGAAATGCTGGTGTACATTTCAAAGCAAACATTCTGTTGAGCAGGCTTTCTGCTCAACAGATTCATAATGGTGCCTACAGAAGTGTGCCCATGTGTGTCACAACTGTAGGAGGATTACAGTTCAGAGGATAATAACATAGTATTTATGTACACTTGTAACAGTTGAATACACACTCAGAATTAAATGTGTAGGTTTTTTTTCTATCTAGTCTTTTGACTCAACATTAGAGATGTTATATATTGCATTTGTAGATATTAGATTTAAGATTTACCAGACCAAGACAAATTGCAGTGATATGATACATTGACTAATGAAGTATTTATGGCATAACAAGCATGTTAGAGGTGTGACCACTTTATGTTGTAGATTTTAAGCACTTTAATAGAAGAGATTCATAAGCACAGTATTTAAATTACAGCCACATCCAGTCTGTTCAATTGGATACAATCCATAGTAAGTTACAATTTATACTTTGTTAGGAAAAGTATCAGATTTTTTTTTTTTTAATTTTTTTGTAATAATAACCATACTCCATGAAAACAAAATTTCACTTAGCCATCTGGGAGAGCTACTAGTAGCAGACACTTGGGAAAGTATATCAGACGAATCTCTTTTGTTTGTTTTTGAATCTTTCATCTGTCAGTCAATCCCCAGCCTCTTAGATAATGCACTGCAGAATATTCACCCCTGCCATGCTAGTGATTATGTTATAGACACTCCCCCACTCATGCCTTTTCCAGCCTGAGAAGTCTTAGTCTGCTTAGTTCACCTTTTTCTAGAAATCTTTCTCTACATTTCATCATCCTGTTGCCTTTCTCTTTGCCCTTTCTAACGCTGGTGTACATCTGTGAGATGGGGATGGGGAGATAGGAGAGCCCTGCAACAGCTTTGTTGGATGCAGGCACACCGTGACCTCGTGCATGGTGTGATCTCCCTGTCCTCATGTTCCACAGGAGCTTTACATTAAATATCCAACATCTCACTCACAGAGAATGATTATCAGCTCTAAGTTCATTGCTGTATATAAAACCTTACAGTTTTGGGAGGTTATTTGGTTTAGATGGGGTTGGTTTTGGTTTTGTTTTGCCTCTTCTCATGAGCACACTTTACATATATTAGGACTTAATTTAATCTGTAGTGTTTTCCTGGTCAGTTAGTATCAGATGGTCCATCTACAGTCCTCTGCAGCCACCTTTCTTTGCAAAAGGCTTTCAGCAAGCTGTTTGAGGAAAAGCTTTCCGGAATGCAAAGCTGCCATGGGACAAGAGGAAATTCTTTCATGGATAAAGCACTGAAGTAAAGATAAGGGATCAATGAACAGCTAACTCAATGAATGTACTTTGCTGGTGAATTCCACAGGAATCACTACTAGGGCTGGTACTTTGCAACATACTATAAATAATCAAGAAAAGAGGATGAATAATATAACAAAAAAAAAAATCTCCGAAGGCTGTTATATTATTCAGGGAAATGCAAATGAAAGGTGGCTGCAGAGGACCATCCTGTAGAGCAGGAGCCTTTACCTTATAGTGAGCAACAGAAGGCCAGATTCTTTTTCCAGCTCCTTACTAGAGTGCTGTGCCCTTTGTTACAAAGGCAGACAGAGACGGCAGATACACCTGCATTTTAGCGGCCTCTTCCGCTGGAAAAATACCCTTAGAAGTGTTCCCTTGCTGCCATCGTGTGGTCCAATGGATTGTTTCCTGCAAGTCTGCTTGTGCTAGTGGGAATTGGGACTCTCCCAGCTTTCTGAAGGCAGAGTCTTTGGTAGAAGTGGTCTTCAAGTGAGAACAGGATCATTTACCTCCACTTGTTTGTGATCTGTTCAGATACAACTTACGATTCTCAATTCAAAATAATTTTTTTAGTTTCTACAGTTCTCAGTTTTGGATTGAAATGAACTCTTTGCTGTGCATGCTTAGTGTTGGGATGCTGATCTTGTTTCTGTTTCTCTGTGTATGAGTTGCCATGAGTTGTGTTGCCGTGGATTGTTCTGTGGGACTGTGCTTCTGATTTAAACTGACCTACATGTACAATAGTGCTGTAAGGAATTTTCTTTATTTTTATCCCATTTCTGGTCACCTACTTTTCTTCTCCATATCACTGAGATGGGTCTGAGAAATGGCTGGCTTTGCATGGCAGTGGAAGGGAAATACGTGGAAATGCAAGACTTGCAGATGGTGCAGAGGGCAGGCTTCTCCTGGCAATCCTCTTGTACCTTGATTCTCTTACAGCAATTGCAAAACTGATTCCGGATGGATGCGAGAAATGATGCCCAAGATTAGGTTCAAATGAGTAGCTGATTTGTCAGTTCAGAGTTACCATTGCATTTTTTTTTCTATCTCCAACTGCTTCCTAGAATATTGCTGTAAGTAAATTTGGTATCTTAATAGAAGTGAATTTCTCCTAGATATTCAAGGGATTATATTTTTAAGGTGTTTGCGTGGGTGTTTGTGTAGTTGCCCATAAAGCATCTCAGGGATGGGGTTTTTTTGAGAAAATTTTATGTATCTGTGGAAAACTCCACCTAAAGCAATGTTATCTTAAGCTCAAATGGAAAGAAGTGGCACCTCCCCAAACAAAAACAAAGTTCATGTATCTGGAGTATTGCAAAGTTTTATGTGAAGTATGGAAAGACTGGAAAAAATTTTGGGAGAGGTGAGAAGGAAGCACTAGATGGAGCTGGAGTCAGCACAGAATGGCAGTGGTTGGAAAGAACATCCAAAGTGATTCACTCTTAAATCCAAGTGCTGAGCAAGAGCTGCACACCAGTGCATACTTGCTGTTTCAGTCTGGCTATTCATAGAAACAAGATCCTGTGTCCTATCTAGCAGTACCTGGCAGATAAACAGGATTGCATCAAGAAGCCTTTGGTACCACTTTTTGGGTTGTTTCTTAGCTGGTTGGCATTCCCCTGTATGTCATCAACAATGAGAAAACACAAGGTGCAAACTAGTACTGGATGGAGTGGCACAGTGTGTCTATACCCTTCGAGCACATGTATCCCCAGAGGGCTACTGGTTGTTCTGTGTGTTTTACCAGCCCACCTGCCCTTGGTAGCACAGCTGCCCTGAGCTCAAGATGCTCTGCACGTCTGCAGCCTGTCACAGAAATCAAGGGTTTGGGCTAGTTACAAGCCTGTTCCTGTGCTTAGAGTGTCCAGCATTCTCACCTCCACTCATGGTATCCTGTCATTTATTTAGCCTGTGGTGTCAGCTTTAAAGGGACCACAGTTGAGGTTTCTGGTTTAGTTTACTCCATTCATTTACATGTATTTGCTTGCAATATGAAAGTCCTGCTTAAATTTTCTGTCCATGTTTTTCTTTTGCCAGTGAGCTGGAGACATTTGTTGAAGACCTGAAGAAGGACTCTGCTGCTTCCAGCAAGACAGTTACACTGAAAGACGTTGAAGATGGAGCCTTTCTTTTGCGTCAAGTGGGAGAAGCTGTTGCTACCCTGAAAGGTCTGTACTTTTCATTTTTACTTTTGTTTCTTTTCTTTTAACCATGGAGAACAGTTTTGCCTTTGATCTGGAGGCATTAACTTTGACTTCCAAAAAGATTTAAAGCTGGGACTAGGGAGCTTGCTGCATGGCTCCTGGAGAGAGATAGACATTCAAGTAATTGACATTCACCCAATGGTCTTTTCCTGCCCGGGGCTTTTATCATTTCCTCTTCAGCTTCACAGTTGTTTTTTTTTGCAGGAGAGTTCCCAACATTGCAAAATAAAATGCGAGCGATCCTGCGGATCGAGGTAGAGGCTGTGAGGTTCCTAAAGGAAGAACCACACAAGCTGGACAGCCTGCTGAAACGTGTGCGCAGCATGACTGATGTCCTTACCATGCTCAGGAGGTGATTCCTGCTTTTTTCTTCAAGCTTAAAGAACTGCCTCAAGCAGGGCTGGAACAGCTTTTGGGTTTGTTCTCCCCCTCGCCTGTGGCAAATCTGAGAAATTCAGCTTGCTTGCAGTATTTATAGATTATTCCTAGAGCCCTCTCAAGGGAAATCAAATTAGTCTTTCCTATGTTCTGTGCAGTGAGTCCATTCTGACCAACAGCCTCAGTCACTGAGATCTTACAATTGAGACTAGATGCTTCTCAAGTCAGCACTTCCAGATTTGGGAAGTGCCTGGATGAGAAAACTTACAGTGACCACAATCCCATATCTGAACTAATTAACTTCAAGTATTTACAGCAGTTTAAGCTAACAGAAACATTCTCTGTTCATTCCCTAAAAGGGTTCATTCCCTAAAATGTAAGAGTAAGAAATAAAATATGAAAAGAGTGTAAGTGGATAAAGGTATCCCAAACCTTCTGAAATAATACACTTCAAATTATTTTTCTCTTCTTTGCAGGGAAGATGCATTAGAGAAAGTTGAAATATTAGATAAAACTTAATGTCCACTAAGTGCCAGTGTTTAGCCATGTTTGTCAGAATATATGAACAGCAAATTACTGCTGATTTATATAACTCAATGGGCATTGGATTTAATTCCTGCTCAAGTGTCAGTAGTGGTGGTCTCAATTTTAGTTCAGTTACAGGAAAATATAAGTCATGAGCCTATTGTCACTACCATTATTCTAAGGAATGTAGGGTTGCTAGTGTTTCTATATATCCTGGAACATATGTAAAAGGGATTTGACAGTACTGGCAGATGGATAAAATGATTTATGTAACAGGTTTTCTAAGAGCCATCACTTATTTTTCCATGCAGACAAGCATCTAGATCCTTTCACATTAGTTTCTTTTCTTAAAAATTATTACAGTTATTTCCTGTCTTGCAGAGAAAAATAGAACAATAATCCACGCATACCATACTTTTACCAATTTTTTGCAGCAAAATTGCATATTGAGCCTCATGAAGTCTGTTTCAATAATGGGAAAACTTATGGCATGTGGTGGCTTGCAACACTCAGAAGCTCAGATATTTCACAGCTAACTGCCAGAAATAGTTGCTTCTTTACATGCTCAGCTCATCCTACTCCACACTCTTGGCAGGAAAGACCTTTGTGAAGTATCATTTGAGACAGAGCCTTCATTTGAAGGCTCTGTTTTGACAACGTGCCAGACTGCTGCCTATCATTATATGCAGCTTCACTTTTCTGTGCTTCTGGTCCAGGAACATCTTGTTTAGCTAGATATATTGTATACAGTTTAATCAACTGTTTTCCATTGTCACTCTAAAATCAACCCACTGTAACTCATGGTTTGGTCAGAAACTGCCAGTACATCACTGAAGGTTTGTAAACACCTTAGAAGGCAAAACCATCTGAATTAGAGTAGCCTCTTTAAAACTGAGCCCCTGCCTCTGAGAGAAAGCTATGAGATCACACAGCTGAGAGCATTTTGATTGTTTTTATGGAGGTGCTTTTTCTTTGCAAGAGCTTATTCTTACTTATTGCTCCTGTCTGGCCTGTGTGCTAACCATGTGCTGTTCTGTTCCATTTGTCTGTGCAGACATGTTACAGAAGGACTGCTGAGGGGTGTGGATCCATCCCAAGCTGTGCAATACTCTGCTATGGAAAAGTCCACTGCAGCCGACACTCTGAAAAACTCCGAGGAGCACAAGCCCAGCCCAGGACACGCACAGCAAAACCTCACCACGATCCCATCCGAGTCCCAGGTGTCATCAGTGAAGTCAGAAGTCATCCCCGTCTCAACGATGACTGTCCATCACGCGCAGAGCTCACCCGTTGTCATGCATCAGTCCCAGCACTCCGCAGCCCTGGTCAACCACGCCCAGGGCTCTCCCACTGCAGGCAGTCGCAGCGAGGGTGTGCCTGCAGGTGGTCACCCCTCGGCCCCCCCAGCCCTGCAAGAGCCCACAGCAGCATCCCAGCCCACACCAGCCACACCAGCAGCACAGGTCTCTGTCAACGGCACCACCATGCAAAGCCTTTTCATTGAGGAAATTCACAGTGCAAGTACCAGAAATCGAGCTGTATCCATTGAGGTATGGTGTATTCTACTCAGCCAGCTGTCCTCTCTTTGGGTCTGAGCTCGCAGTCTCACTCTTGGCTTTTCAAATGCATTCTGGGGATTTATGTGCTTAACCTCGAATTGCACTGTACTTCTGAAGATTCCTTCTGATTTTGTCCCTGCTCATTGCAGAAGGGTTGGACTACATGACCTGTAAAAGTCCCTTACAACCCAAACTATTCTATGATTTTAAATGCAACAGAAAAATGACATGCAACCAAAACTAGGTAACCATGTTTTTAAAATAATCTTTATTGAAAAAAAAAAACCCAGAATTCTATTTTAGAAATTTTAGAATTTATTTTTAACCAAAACCATGTAATTCTCTGGCAACACTTGCATACGTAGATTTCATTCACTCTTTAAATCTCTTATGTCCCTTATTATGGAGAAGTAAAAGTGAAAGAGTGTGAAGCTCCAGTGGTTCCACATAGAGATATTGAGAAAACCCAGAGGTGAGCTGCTGTGTCTTATTACAGACAGGCACTTCAATCACCAGTGTGATGTAGTAAGGCAGAGACCCAGATTTAAATTTTGCTTTTGTTCCTTTTGTGAGCAGTGGCCACTGTCAGTCTGGCATGTGTTTGTGCCAAATCTAGCACAATACAAGTCAGAACAGTGTGCAATTACTGTATTTCCTTTAGTTGCTGACTAGAATTGGAAGAATCTCTCCATGCAGACTTATGTTTACACGTGGAATTTATTTTAAGTAAGTGATTGCAATGGAAATCAGAAAAATAAATAGATGCTTTGCTGGTTTTGTCTAGAAAGCTGAAAAGAAGTGGGAAGAGAAAAGACAAAATCTTGATCACTATAATGGAAAGGAATTTGAAAAGCTCTTGGAAGAGGCCCAGGCCAATATAATGAAGTCCATTCCTAACCTGGAGATGCCTCCACAGCCAGCAGCCCTGCCTAAAGGGGATGCAGCAGAAAAGCTAGAAGTCTCAGGTAAGGTTTGCTAAAGTAAATGGGGCTAAAGAATTGCATATCTGGAGAGGAGAGGCTTTTTCTCCAACTTTCTAGAATGTTCTCAGTTTATAGATTGCTGTGATCTTGAGGAAGGACAAAACAATCTCTGAATATAAAAAAAAAAGCTTTAAAAAACGAGAATAACTTGCTGTGTATGGATAGAACAGCAGTAAAAGCTGGCAGTTGCAAGCAGGAAGATCCAGGTTAGGCATTAGGAAAAATTGTCATAAAGATAAGGAAAGTGGAGCACTGAAGCTACATGAAGGAATGAGGAGGACGCAAGGTCCCCATTACTGGACAGAATGGTTTAGACTGGCACTGAACTAGAATTATATAGGTAGAGCTACTTTGTGGTAGCAAGATGGTCAGATACCCTTTCAGTCCTATTTGTTTGACAATTTAACATACAAATCCATGTCGGAATTTATTCAAAATCCAAGGAGCAAAAAAGATGCCTCAGCCAAACCTTGGATTTATCCCATTAGCCGAAAAAGCATCAGCTGTAAAATTCCTACCCAGCTACATGTGCAAGTCCATCCAGCTGAGTCCCTGACAGGCAGCTGTGCGTGGGGAGCACAGAACCTGGCTGCCTTCTGCAGTCTGCTAGTAGTCTTCCTGCACCCCTAGGTGATTTTAAAGGGACTATGCAAATCTCCTCCTTTTCATATCCATTATGGAATTTTTATCCAGCAGTTCCTCTGTACTTGATTATCCAATTAGCATCCTCTTGCTGTGGCAGCAAGCTGGTATCATACCAGCTTCACTGCGTAGTTCTAATAGTCTCCAATTTGGCAAACAACAGCTCTTCATTTCCTTCATAAAATCATGAAGGCAGTGGATAAACCTTTGTCATATCCTGGAGATCTCCTGGAGTCTGCCTCACAAACTGGGAGCTTCCAGCCTTTCTGGTCCTTCCATCCAGGCCAACTGCTCCCTCCCCATGCTAGATTCAGTTACCCTTGTTTAACTCCACTTTGTCCTTCTGGAGCTGTGGAGGTCAGAGCTGCATGCTGCACTCAAGGTGTTGGCATGCCAATGTAGTAAAAAGCTGAAAAACAATGCCCAAGGGGTTGTATAGACAAATTCATACAGAATTTGGGAGGAGTGTTTTCAGATCCAGCATTTTGTTCTGGGTGTATCTTTGACACTGCCAAGTTTTGGCTTCTTGGATGTTTTGCAACATACGTGTTTAAAATAAATTCTGTTGAACCTCATAAAACAATTTTAGAATTCTGGCACCCTTCAGTGAGATAACTGGCTATCAACACAATTAGCTTGTATAATGTGTGGCATAAATAGAAGAAGCCAGTGAAAATACGTACCATATGGGTGCAGTGAGCTGTGACATCTTAAAAAGTGCAGAGCGCAGTAACTGAGAAGTTTTGTAAGTCACATAGTTAACTAATCCACTTCTAAAATACAGTTTTGCACAGTGTGCAGCCAGCAGATTTAAGAACAAGTTTGATGAGATTGAGGCATTTGCCTTCTGTTGTGCATAATGAATCCTGCAATAGTAATATAAACACAGGAATAGCAAAACTTTTCCTTAATATCTGATTAAATATCTCACATACCACTCAGCTTTTCTATGACTGAGGATGAAAAGTTCAATACAAGTCTGCTGTAGACTTGAAAACTGAGCAGCATAAGAAAAGACAGACCACCTATCTACCAATACAATGCATAAAAGATTTTGGCCATAAATAAGCAGAGCCCTCTGTTGGCTCAGCTGAAGAACCCAGATAGATCATGTTGCCAGATTGTGTTGTCTCATCCACTCTCCACACAGAACCTCTTCCTGTGAAGAAACTATTTTTTTTTCTCTGCAAAACACAAAGCAAAATCAAATTACACTCTTTACACAATTTTTCACATGGCTCTGTAAATATTTCTTTAATGTCTTGACTCTAACGTGTTTGTATCAAGATTGTTCCATGAAAAATGTGATTCTTTTTCTAGCGTGTACATTAGAAATTGATCTCCTTCATCTCTCTTTGTACCTTCATATGTGCCCTGATTTTTGCAAGTGATGAATGATCAGTAGCTTCCATTAAAGAGAGTTTATCTGACTGCAGAGACTGCCTCAGGGCAGGGATTATTCTTTTGAAACCTTTTGGATTTATTTAGGTACAAGTAGAAGTCTGTATGGTGGGAGCAATTAGTCTACCTATGCCTGTTGAAAAATGCTGCAGTTCAGTAAAACAGCTGGAGACAAACAACTCCCATTTTGTTCACAGAAGTGCTGAGTCCTTTGGCACCAAAAAAGGTTCCATAATGTGTGGGTTTTGTTGAGTCTCAGGCTTAGTGAGTTAAATTTGTTCATTTACTCCTCCCTCTTTAAATATGCCAGATGAAAAAAAATAACAGAATAAGATCTTCCCTGCAATTTTTTTCCTCTGAAGTTTTTTTTTTCCTTTTCATTTATATTAGGGAAATGCAATTGTTTAGTGAATAAAATAGAAATCCATCTTTGAAGTTCTATGACCAGCCTAGGGTCACTACACTGACCATGAGCAAACCCCATCACAACCTCTCCTTAATGGCTCCAGCTAAGGGAAGTGAGAGGGATTAGGCTTCAATAACCAGTGCACCTGCCATACTCAGTGACAATATTTCTTGTCTGTGTTTTTATCTCCCATTTTGAAGATGTAGACGGATGAGTATCTCAGAGATATGAATAAGATAGCAGGAATCATGTTTTCTTTGTGCCTTCTGTGTCTCTCATCCAACCTTGCTCTCATTAAGTGGGAGAAAAACTTGGAATTCTTGCAGTCAGAGTCACTACCAGTTTGAGGGTAATAGGTTGTGCCCATTAAAAGGAATAGGGATTTGCAAAGGCCCTACATCATAGTCTGCTAAACACCATCTTAGAGAATTACTCTGATTTTACGGCAGAAGTACATCTGATGTAATTAAAAACTGAGTGGTGTGTATTGACCAAAGAAGTGGTCTAATGTAAAGTGCATCTGGAAATGCACTCTTCTTGCAGTTCCTTCAAGGGAGTGCCAGATAACCAGGGAGGGAGATAATACAACTGAACATTTCTTTAAGCTTAAGCAGCTTCAAAGAACATTTGAGCTAAGAAGGAAGCAAAGATGAGACCGGGTCAGACAAGGGCTCCATCCAGTCCCCAGGGCCAGCTGGAGTGTTGGAGGAGCCTGACAGAGCCCCGAGAGTCGGCAGTTATGCAATAATTTTCCCAGAGGGAACACTTGGCCCTAAACAGCTGGGTAATCCCAAAAGCAGGATGTTTTATCTTTCTGGATTATATTTATTCCAGCTGTTTATATAACACTGAGTAGCTGCAGCCAGGTCATTCTTTTGCTTTTGGAAACAAACACTGTAAACAGCAGTGTGAAAATAGTGGCTGTTGCCATATTTATGATGCTTAGCCTATAACCAGAAACACACAGGGACAGGTCATGAGTAGGGGAATGCTGCTTCTGGAAATAATGCTGTCCAGGGACAGTGGAGAGGAGGAAGTGGCAGCTGATGAGGAAGCATCCTCAGGGGCAATGCCAATTTGAAACTAGTCTTCTCTAGGAAGACTCTCCTCAGAAAGCAAGGGCTGGCTCTGCTTGGCCTTTGCACTTGGTATTTGAATCTTCTTGGATTAGAAAAATATGTATAGGGCTCTTGTATGATAATTCAAAGGCAAAACTGTACATTCCTGGAATTATAGCAAGTTAAGAGAAAATAAATGCTGCCCAAGAAGAGGAGCTAGTGCAGTTGCCTCTGGTGATCCCCTGCCCTGCTCAGAGATGAGAAGACTCACTGAAATGCAAAGGTGACATCTTTAGTGTACTGCTTACATTTTCACTCAGCCTTTGTGTGAATTTAGCTAGTTGTGTCCAACTGTGAGATGGACAGAACTCTCCAGCTCCTTGCACCTTGCCAGCAGCACCTCCTAGGCAGAGCAGAAACATGTGCTGGTTGCATCAGAATTGCTGAGAACAACCTGAAGGCTGGTGTCTCACTTGTATCCATGTCAGTGGCCTTGCTCTCAGAGGAGACTTGAGGGGCACTGTCTGTAAGTGGGTACGCAGAAACTGCACCTTACGTGCTGCTTCACACATGTGCTCTGCTAGCCCACTTGTATCCCAGTTGTACACTGATGGCTGACACCCAGCTGCAGTGGCCTGGAGGACAAGAGTTTTGGTGAAAATCTCTGGTTGAAGTGATCCAGTTTCTCTGTGCAAGTACAGCACTGTTTACTTTCATTCAGGGCAGTTACACTTGGATACCAAATGTGTTTCTGTTCCTATATGCAGCAACAGGACCTTTTAAGACATTTTTTTCCTTTCCAGTTGAGGCAGGCATGTAAATACTATTTTCCTCTCCTTCACCTATGCTTAATTTGTGCTGCTCTGTTTACCTGCAGAAGAAGCTCCTGATGGAGAACAGGATAATGACAAGCTGACCAAGTCTCCACCTCCTCCACCTCCACGGCGCAGCTACCTGCCAGGGTCAGGACTGACCACAACGAGATCAGGAGACGTCATCTATACAGCCAGAAAAGAGGCTGCTGCTCTCAAGGTTCGGTGATTCATACTCTAGGCAGTCAGACTCCTTCCTGATGAGATGCTGGCATAGAGACAAGACACAGGCTTGGGCCTATAAACTACAAAATAAGTTGAGGCAGAGCTATATCCTGGAGAGCTACTGAAACCACTCACCAGGATTGCACTTCTGTTAGGCCAAAAGAACAAGTAAGATTTGATCAATTCTGTTTACAGGAGTCTTGCTGCTCTTATCTCCTAGCAGGGCAGCAGGGAAGTCACAGGCTGCTTTCATTTAGAGTGGTAAGAAGATTAAAAATAAAAAAAAAGAAGCATGCCTTAAACAGATGGGGAGGATCAGGTCAGATTTGAGAGTGTTTTTACAGAAATGCTGCAGATTAGTTTCTTTGGGCTTGTTTTCCCTATCCGTTCTGGGGAAGAAAGTAGAGGGAAGTTCAATTTAGGAAGGTTTTTAATCTGTGAAGATATAATCACATCAGCAATATTTATTGCTTTTGAACTAATGAAGTAGCAGGAAGAGGGACCTTGCAAGAGGGGAGTTGCAGTAGTGTTGAATTTTTGGTGTTTACTTTGCATCAGGAGGGTTCAGCTGTGTTATTTGTCTGTGCTTTCTCATCCCTTTGTAGGAATGCAGTGAAGATGCTGGGCAAATAGCACAACCCAAAGCCCCTAAAGAGGACCAGGCATTGTCTCAGAGCACAGGGCATGCTGTAGCATCAGCTGCAAAAGATGAAGAGGAAGAGGAAGGAGATAAAATAATGGCAGAATTACAGGTATGCCTTTTGGATTGCACATGAGGACACCTGTGCCCAATACCACTTCTAGGGCCTCAGTGCAATTTCTAGCTCAGGACATGAAGGAAAGTAGGTCTGCTAGCCTCACCCACTACCACTTTGCTGCACTGAGTGGTACACTTTTTGGAAGTACTACCAAATTTTGTTCAAGAGGTCTGCAGCTGAGAGAGTGGTCAAGAATTCAGTAGCTGCCACTGGAGAAGCCTGCACATGCAAATGGGACAAGTAAAACATTGGTGTGCATTCAGTGTGGTTGTCCCTGGCCTAGAGTTGGTCACCTAGTACCAGACAGGCAAGGTGCTGAGAGCCTCTGTCATCTGTGCTAACTTTGGTGGGAGCAGAGAATAACTGGGTCTGCTCCTGGTGGGCTGTGCTATGGTCCAAAGTTTCCCAGAATGTTTGAACACTGAGACATTGTCCATTCCCTGAGATGTAACTGGTACATCACTCTGCCAGTGGCATAGAAGAGTGCTCTCGCTGGTCCTTCACTTGGCATAGTTCACTTTAGTGGTGGCAATGCTGCTGTAAATGCCAACTATTGCAGCTACCATCAGTGAGCTCCAGCTTCCCAGGGGCACCCTCTGTCCTCTTCCGTGCCCACATGAGGAAAGGAGATGTGGATCAGCCTAACTGGCTATAACTTCTGGTGTTTTAGAGCACTCTCACAACATGAGATGATCCCTGCTATCCACCTGCCAACCAGGCGGGCTTGGTGCTACCCGGGAGCATTCAGAGCACAGGAGACTGGGCACTGAGCTGTAACTGTTCCGTCTGATGGATGCACCCTGCTCCATTCCTCAGCTCTCACCCACCAGTGCTGGTTTGCAGGAGTGAGAGCAGAAGTTCACCCTTAGCCCCTCTCCGTGTGCTGATGATCAGTGAGACAGGAGACCTGGGGACACAGAAGCTGTCACAGCATCTCTGTCTGTTGGAAGGCAACCTCTGCCTTGCAACTGAGGACAGTAAAGTGGAGGTTAAAGTATGGAAAGGGGGGCTGAGGAAACCTAAGGAGGAGAAACAGGCATGGTTACTCAACAGGGAATGGGTGTTTAAATGCTAGCTTTGGCAGCTAGCAATACTCATTTTAAACCAATACCAAATACCGGGTATATTTTAGAAGCTTAACAGAGTACCATGCTTTAGAAGGGGAAAATTGCCTGATCTAAGAGCTACAGGCTCATTAGTTTGATGTCAGTCATAGGCAGAAAGATGGAAAATGAGATATGGAATTCAGTCATTGAAGAACTAAAGGAGAGACATAAACAGTTATGCCAGTGAGCACAGTGTAATGGAACAGAGAGTTGTCAAAGGAAACAACAGTCTTTGATCAAGTAACAGGTTTGACTACTTAAACTGAACTGTATACCTATAAACATTTTAGTAAGGCATTTGATCAAACATCACACAACATTCTGATAAAAATCTGGCATTGCAGAGTATACAGAAAACAGATACCACCCTATTGCAGCATAATTGAGGCCTGTCTGGTTTTGAAATCACTGAACTTGATGCAGGTGTTTATAGATAGGTCTCATAGGGAGCAGCAACAAGCCCAGTGTCTCTCTATATTTTCATCAAAAGCCTGAAAGTCCATTTAAAATCCTTGCTGTGTAAATTATCTTAATTTGGATCAGTGAAGTATGAGAGCAGAGACACGATCGCAGTCACTTAATGGTCATAATGCTTTGCTTAACTAAAAAGTCCACGTGAAGAACAACAACATATAGGCCAGGCCACAACTGCATGTCTTGGAAAGAAACAGGAGTTGCAGTAACAAGTTGACAGGAGCTCCTGTGCCACAAAATTGTGTCTGATTCGGGTGTAGGTGTGAAAAGCTGGCGTGTTTTTATGTCTGCGTACAGGACTGGTGAGATCCACACTGTGCTGCTGCATCCATCACTAAGTATCCATGTGTCTCCCATTTGAAAAGCCTGTTAAGAGTATGAAGGTTCAGAAGAAACTTGAGTGCAATGTGAAGATTTTTAATGTAGCAGGAAAAGGCGCCATAATAATCAGTGGCTGTAGCACAAACTATTTGGAGACTGTTACAGGTATTTCAGAGCAAAAGTGATTAAAAAATACTAAAGGGAAATAGCTTTTTTGACACTTAAAGCGTGAAGGACTTAACTCAAGGATGCTTAACTCAAACCCACATCACTGGTCTCACAAATGGGTAAGTCGGGGAAAAGTCCATATCCTCTATTGTGAGCAGTAAGACTATTTTTTCTTAGTTTTATGTCATCTTAGGTACTCTGGTCTATTAACACATACAAATAGGATGTAATGGAAAACCAGAAGAAAGTCTACATCCCGACTTTTGCACTGGATTTTTTTTTTTGTTATCCTTACTTTTCTGATTTTGCGTAAACATGCAATACATATGAAGAATACAGTATTTAAAGAACAGGCCTGACTCTGATTTGTCATCAGGGCTATTAAATTCTTGAGTTGTCAGGAATCAAATAATTTCCCTAATATATGGTACATAAATATAATCTTACTGCATGTCACAGTGTGTCTGACTGCTGTGAGCACTCCCCTCTCTCTGCTGTGTCCTGCCTGCACTGCATGGTGATAGTGGCAGTGATAGTTTTGCTCCGCCAGATCTGGGAGCCAGCTGGATATAGAAACTCAAAGGAAATGAAAGAAGGATAGCAAAAGAAATGGCCAAAAAGTCTGGGCCGTGCTCTGGGGGATGCATGGTGGGAGGCCAGTGTCCACACAGGTCCATAGGTTGGGACAGTCAATTTATGGCTCATTATCAAAGACCGTGACAAAGGCATATCTCCATGTTTAATTACGGTTTGTGTGGGAGAAGTGAACTTATGTAACTCTTGCATGATAATCAGCCACAAGGAAATGGGTGCTGTCACAAGCCCCGACTTTGTCATGGGCTTCCTACTTGAGTTTGGATAGTCTGTAGCACCTCTGTGGGTTTCCATCATCTGCACATTCAGAAATCAAGCTTGTCTTTCTCACAGGGAGCACTGAGGTCAGCATGGTATTAGAGTCTTGACAGGCTGGAAGGGATGCCCTGGCTCTCTTAATCTGATAGTCTGAATTCCCTATTATTATCTCATGAGCTTGTAGAAAACACTGTTGAGCTGTAACTGTCAAAAACAAGTGCTCTCTTTGTAGTTGGTCATCTCCAAATATTTCTGTGTAAAAGTTCTTGGTCTGCTGATAACCTGCAGTATTTATTTCCTAGGCTTTCCAGAAGTGCTCTTTTATGGATGTAAACTCAAACAGTCATGCTGAACAGTCCAGAAATGATACACATGTTAAAGACATAAGGCCTGGGACTTTAATGCATCACAAGGAAAAGAAGGTAACAAGTGGCAATTGTAGCCATGCCACCCGGTCTTGGCATAACCTTCTTTCCTTCCAAACTAATCTTATATCCTGCGTCCTGTTCTCGTTAACCCCCACCCACCACTGCCCAGCCGTCTCCTTCCTTTTATCTCGGTACGGCTCAGAAACACTCCTGTGGAACTCTGTATTGAACTATACCATGTGTCTCATTAGCAAATGTACAGAGCTTGCACGAAGTTTCATGATTCTGTGAAATCAAAGCAGGATCCATCAGTTTCTGTCAGAGATGCTCATACTACTTAGAACATCCTTCCCCTGCTGTTCTGGTGATGGATGGTGAAGCATCTCTCCTGAGCTTGAGGGGAGTTAATGGTTCCTCTCAGTCTCTAGAGCCAGTTTGAGAATTTATGCTTTATTTTGTTTCAGTTGTTGGTTCTAGAAATAGTTGTTAGATATTCAGAAATCCCATTCAGTTTATTGGATGACGGAGTCAAAGTGGATGGGAGGAATTTGCCCTTATGCTGAAAGTTAATGATCAAAATTCAGTCATGGGACTGAGAAGAGGTGCCCTGTGCCTGGGGCTGTAGGCAGGTCAAGGTTAAATTTCACAGCTGTGTGTGGACTGGAGTTGCCAACTGAGTTGATTAGACTTAGCAGGCAGCCAGTGTGCAGGATGCAAGAAAAGGACAAGTATTTCTGCCCTTGCAGACCTCTCTTTTATGTTTAAGAATAATGAGTTGCATCACTGCTGGGGTCAGGGGTTGTGCAGGCATGACAACTTGTCAGCCAGATGCCATTTTGCAATGAAGGTGGGTATGGTGGGAAGGAAACACAGCTCTTCAGCACAGCATTTCAACCTTCTCATGTCTTTTGTGTGTGTATGCAAATGCTGCCAGGTCAGGGCATTGCACTTAAGGACTTGTGTTGGAGCTGCCCAAACAGCAATTCTGGTCTAAAGCTGCAAACAGCTGGCTGGGGGAGGGTACAGATTCACGGGTATGAGGGAAAAAGGACAAACTGTTCTGTGTGTATAACAGTGTTACAGAGAAAAAAAATAAGTGTGAATTCATCCTCATTACTGCTGTTGTCAGAATGAGATCGTATTGTTATATTAAATCCTGGGTCATCACTCAGGACACTGCACATCCTGTAGCACAAACATTTCTTTGAAAGGTGCTGCCAAGTAATTGCTATAAACTGATATTTATTTGAATAACACAGAGTCCAGGAAATTAAGATTAATGAGATCTGTTTTTGTAATCTGACATGACAGAGTGTTTATTGGCTTTAAATATGGAACATTATGGTCACGATAAAGTCATTGAGGAAATGAGTTCTGTTGTGGTTTTATTTTTTTAGTAGAAAAGCGGAAGTTCCTAAAATGAGATATATTGTACAAGGACATCATGAGGTGTTTCACCAGTGCTTGGAAATAGAAGTGGAACTTGCTAAAAAAAGATACACAGTCAGCATATCCAGAGGCAACAAGTGCCATTAAGCGACTTGGCCTGATTCTGGGGTGTCTGACGTGTGGGACCAGGAGGCACTGAGCACGGAGCAGGTCAGGGCCTGAGGGGATCACAAGCCCTGGTGTTTGGTTCCCCAAGCGCCCCTCAGCACGATGGCAGACAGTGCCAGCCTGCCCCCTGAGGCCTTGCTGCTGTGTTGGTTTGTGTGAGCTTTATATCCTCATTTAGAAATGTGAGGGATCTCAAAGTATCCACGGAGCAGCTGTTCAGCCTTGTTACTGCCGAACAAGCCTTTGTGGAGGTGAACTGTGACTCTGGTGTATGAGTGACTTTCTTGCTTCTGTGTTTTGATTGTGAGTAAAGTTTTTCTGTGTAAAATCCTCCAATAGTACATAAGAAAACATCACATAAGGTGTAGAAACTATACCCTTGTGAACCTCCGCGTGCACGCGCAGCCAGCCTGGGGATTTCTGCCGCATCACTCATCCATCTCAGTTGGGAGAGCAGTGCTCCTGACTGTCCTGCACGTCTTGATGCTTGCTCACATAAGTTCTGGTGTGTTAGGAGTCAGCTTCTAGTCTCAAGCAGGCAATGTCAGCGTTATTGCCTTTGGTTCGCTGCCTCCAGGCACTCAAGGCCAAATTACTTTCCTTCTTGGTGAGCTGTCTTCTGATTGTAGATTTCTCTCTCCTCGTCCCGGCGTCTCCTCAGGTCAGTCCTTTACCCTGATGATTAGTGTTTCTCCTAAGTTGTCACTAGCACTTAAACCAAACCCCAGAGAAAAGCCTGGTGTTGTGAAACAGCATTTCCAGGTGTCCTCACATGCAAATAAAGAAAAAAGTCCCCCTGAAGTTTCATTGCTGGGAATAAACATACTTCTTTTGAGCCAGTGGATGACCTCTCTGTTAGGTGTTTGGCATTTCTGCTATAAGGGAATGTAGCTCAATGTTTCATTCTGCATTTCCACGGGCACCACAGGGTGCCACTGGGAATTCTGATGGAATACTTCTAAGCTGCAGCAAGGATTTCGGAGTGCTCAGACTGTAATGATACTAATTGCAATGGAGCAGCACTACTCAGGTGTGACCAACATTAGAAGGAGCAAAATGTAAATCAGCTTTTGATTGAAAATCAGCTTTCACTGGTATAAAACTTCCTTTCAAGGCAAGCCAGACTCGCTGTCAGCCCTTCCACGTCAGCCTCCCTTTGATATGTCCCAGCAGAATGTGACCAGATACTGTGAGACTTTCAGCTTCAATCTTCAAAAACATGGGGAGTGGGGGGGTTTAGCAGGCAGGTGAGCAGGTCATGGAGCACTGTGTTGGAAATAAGGTAATTAATGTGCTTATGCATATTCTGGAGGCCTTGTTAAAACAAGGTAACATCCCATTCTGACCTGATGCATAGCACAAAGCAGTAACATCATGCACTGTTCTGCCAGAATTTGGAATTTTGCCCCGAAGAAAGACAGGAATCAGATGACAGCTTGAGACATATCTCTGCAGCAGTAAATGGAGTGGTGAGTTCACGAGGTCTGCGCTTCCCCTGAGATTAATCTTGGGGGGGAAAAAAAAAACAAAGTCCTGTAAAGATAAAAGCCCTGAATAACTAAGTAATCCAACTTTCCCCCTTAGGTGTATGGGGCTACAACAGGATCTCCCACAGATAGTGACCATCCAAAAGAGAAGAGGGAAGGGAGAACTGAAGAAGAATTGGGTTCTGATTCATCCAGTACAGCTGACAGTAAAATTGGCTTTTCAATGAATGACAGCCCTACATTTAGCAAGGGTTTGTTTGTAGACAGTACAGACTATTCTAACAAAAACCTTCAGAATGTGAGCACAAACCTGTCTGGTGTCAGTTTGCCAGAGGAGGACAAACGAAGAGGGGCTCAAGATACCTTAGGATCACATTTTCCAGCCATTGAGACTGGAAAACAAAAGCCAAACTACAGACTGTCAAGAGATGCTCACCAGGGCGTGCTGCAGGGTGAAGCCTTGCAGAGCACAGGCAAGCACATCCCCATCAGCAGTGTTGCCCCTCTCCTGAGGCACACACAGGAGGCTCAGGAGCAAGAAGTTTCTGTGGGCAACTACAATCAGGTTGTGCTGAGACCCAAAGTGTCCAGGGCAAATATGGAACATGTGAGCAGCACAGAAGAGACAGACTCTCCAGCCAGCTCTCCAAGTGAAGACAACCCACCCACAGAAAACATTGCCTTCATGATTACTAAAACAGCTGTCCAGGTGCTCTCGAGTGGGGAAGTTCACGACATAGTCAGCCGGAAAGGGGGAGATGTGCAAACAGTCAACATCGACGCGAGGAAGGATGTGGCATCAGAGAAGGGCATCCCTGAGAGCACAGACAGCGAAGAGCCAGTGGTGTGCCTGGACAAAAAGCCTGTCATCATCATTTTTGACGAACCGATGGATATTAGGTCAGCGTACAAACGGCTCTCTACAATTTTTGAGGAATGCGATGAGGAGTTGGAAAAAATGATGACAGATGAAAAGATAGAAGAAGAAGAGGAGGAGGAAGAAAATGAAGCTCATGAAGTCTCTGAGAGGCAGAAGGAAGAGTCACGAGTAGCTAATGACAGAGGAGCAACCACAGAGCATTCTGCAGCTCATGGTCCCCAGGGGCCATACCTATTTAACCTTCAGTCTGATTCTGCAGAAGGCAGATCTCCTGCAGAGGAGGAAAGCACAAAGACAAATTTTAACAAATACCGTCAGATTTATGGCCTAAACACAGAAGCAAACTCAGACTCTGCCGATCAGTTAGGAAGCAGGCAGGATTCCAAGAAAAAATTTAAGTTTAAATTCCCTAAAAAGCAGCTGGCTGCTCTGACGCAGGCGATACGGACAGGAACAAAGACTGGGAAGAAGACCTTGCAGGTTGTGGTCTATGAAGAAGAGGAGGAAGATGGGACTCTGAAGCAGCACAAGGAAGCAAAGAGATTTGAAATCACTAGATCTCAGACTGAGGAAAGTGATAAAAGTCCTTCTGGGAAGCAAGAAGGACCCTCTGGAGCTGCAGTGTCCCTGTCTAGGACTGATGAAATTCGACAGAGTACATACAGAACGCTAGACAGCCTTGAGCAGACTATAAAGCAGCTGGAAAACACCATCAGTGAAATGAGTCCAAAACCTGTCCCTGAAAACACATACACCTCTGAGGGAAGCACTGTCCCCTTCTCTATAGTACCAGAGATCCCATCCCGAGAGCGTGTAGTGCTGGATGAGAGCCTTGCTGGTGTAGAGCCCCCTGCATCACTCCCAGCCACTTCACGTAAGGTACCTTAGTCCGAAAAATCAAACTTCCAGCTGCTTTCTAAAATCTGCAATAATCACCATTAAACAAGAGGGTCTTGTGATTTGTTTGCTTTCTTTCAGGTGGCTTGTTTGGGCTCCCCACGAGGTGTCTAACAGCTAATAGACCATTGGTTTTTGGTTTTTTTTTTTAATCTTTGCTGCTGATTGGTGATGGGCAAATGCAGGGGAGCTGGGTCGAATAATCCGCTGTGTGAAATGACAAGCGTCACTGACATGAAGTCCAGGCTGATCAGTAGCTGAGCAGTTTTCTCCATTTGATTCTGGAAATTAACACCTGCGGTGTGAAGCTCCTGAACTTTTCCCTGCATGTAGTACTGTGGCTTTTTTTCGGCGCATGGTGTTCAGTCCTCTCTTCAAGCACTCTGGCACTGACCACGCCTTCTTGTCTCCCCTCCCTGCCCCTCCACTCGTTTCCGCAGGGCTCCAGCGCTGCCTCCCAGACAAGCCGGATGCCAGTCCCCATGGCTTCAAAAACTAGACAAGGAAGCATGGAGAAATCAGGCAAACAGCACAAGCTGCAGGATCCACGCCAATACAGACAGGTAGTTTTACCCTAAACCTGGTGTTTGGATGGACATTTCATGTTGTTTGTTTATTTAAATGCTCCAGTAACTGACTGAGATTATACCAAATATCGGATGCCTGAGGTCTAACTGGACATCCTGGATCCTGGGGGCATGACAGTACTGATCTTTCCACCATGCTTGTGCATGCATGTCTGCAATAAAACACCTGCTGCTTCTTTTGTTTGGTTGGGTTTTGGGTTGTTTGTTTATTTGTTTGTTTATTGGGTTTGGCCTTTTTTTAAAAAAAAAAAACGGTGGTATTCCACTGTAATTTTAAGATGTCAACTACCTGTTTACTTTCCACTTGGTTAATGTGGTGGTTCCGTAGGAGAAGTGGGAATGCTTCTGTTCAGAGTCTTTGCAGGAAGCCCTGGACACTAACCCGTTGGTATAGGTGGCGGTGGGTGCACATTAACCCGCGGCGGGACATCTCTCACGTTAATAGCGCGCAGCATGGCCGAGTAGTGCCTGCTCTGTAACACGTAGGTTTCTCACAAAGCTCTCCTGGCTCCTCCTCTATGCACTCTCCGTTGGGCACTTTGGGTTTTCTACCAGGTCCAGTCCATGGCTGCAGGACTTAGCTCAGGCCTCGAACTGTCAGTTCTGATTCTCTGTAGGGCTGTTTTCCCAGGTCCTGTTGGTTTATCATGTTATTGGCTTTCTGACAAACTGTCTCCTGACATCTTTATTTGCAGGCTAATGGAAGTGCTAAGAAAGCTGGTGGGGACTATAAGGCTACTTCTCCTACCCTACCTGCTTCTAAGATCCCAGCCTTTTCTCCCACTTCTGGGAAAAGCAGCTCAGCACCTGCTTCTAGCGGTGACAGCTCTAACCCTCTTAATCCACCTACTAAAACCTCCCTTCCTTCCTCCTCCCTTCTCGCTCCTCAGACAGGTCGCATAACTTACTCTACCTCCCTCATCCCCTCTGTCTCTAACGGCTCCTCCAAGTTTCAGAGCCCCACTTACCCAGGGAAAGGTCACCACCTCTCCTTCTCGCTGCAGACTCAGAACGGCCGACCAACCCCTCCTTCCTCCTCTACCTCCCCCCCCTCCTCTGTCTCCCCCCCTTCCCTGAGCCAAGGTATGAAGAGCATCAGGACAATCCACACCCCTAGTTTCAACAGCTACAAGGCACAGAACGGGAATGCCGGCAAGTCCGCCCCATCCACGGTCAAGGAGCCATCCTAAAGGCTAAGCACAGCACACCTGCCAGGTCACCAAGGCTTTTTGTTCACTTTCCAAGAATTCGTAGCCAATATTTTAACCAGGGAATGTAACCGTTTTGCTGTATTGCTGGAGGCTTAATACTAATCACGTGCTAAATACTGAATTACTACACTAGATTAGAGTGAAGCTTTTTGGAAAACAGTTGCAGTTGTAATGATAAAAGAGCATTTTCTTTCTGTAGGCAGCACCTCTTAAAAAAAGTGGGAAGGTGTGTGAGTGAACTTGACTGTGTTTGCACAGCAGTGTACTGAGCATGGGGAATTGTATGGTTAAAAATTTACTAAGTTGTTTTGTATAAAGCTATTTTTCATTATGGGGTCTAGAAGTGAACAGAGATATACTAAAGTGTGATTATATTCAACTGTAAAACTGAAACTAAAATATTTTTCTTTTATTTTGGTGTTATTTAGCTTTGTTACAGATTTCTATTTTTGTCAACAAATGTCATGGTTCCTTTCGAGATCTTTTTGCCAAAACATTTTGATACTATTGTAATGTACATTTGAAAGTAGTATGCTGGACAGTAAACCTCTGCACAAGAAACAGAACAAGACTGGTCTTATGTGTGTATGAGGCAACTCAACTTATTGCACTGCCATTCAGATTATATTTAAGAATTTGCAAGACAAGGAAAAAATAAATTGTTTTACACATATAGATAGTTGCTGATTACTTTTTTTCTTGGCTAAATCCACCCTTTTTCCTTCAGTTTAATTTTACTGAGACCTGGTAGCCCATTAATGTATTCCATTGTGGATTTTAAAATGTACACTTCAGTACTGTTCTGTATACTGGCAAACTTTTGTACATATATATAAATATCTATAAATAAATAAATACTGTATGTGGCTGGGCACATAGAGTAGTTTTACCACACCAAAGTTAATTTTTATGCATGCAAAAAAATATATATGGGGAAGGGTTGAAAAGATGGATATCAGTTAAATAGGAGAAGACCAAGAAACTTGCATAGCTAATGGTTTTGTAAATAAATTTATTTGTATAACACCATAATGTAATATACAGAACTATGATAAGCAAAGATCTTTACAAAAATAAAGGGCTGCATGCTTATATATTTGTATTTTGTCACTAGTAACTTTTTGGATGGTCTCAATTGGCTGTTCAGCTGTTTGCCTGAGGGTGTTAAGCCATTAGAAGAAAACCTGATTTTACCCAGATTAAGGCCGTACATAGTTAGTAATTTCAAAATGGGGTCTTTTAACTTGCTGTTGATGAAAGCTTATTGCTGGAACTCCAAGTTAGAAAACCAGCAAGCAAAGAAAAACCTTTGAGTGATTAAATGAGGTATCATCCCTTCCACCTTGAGGTATTCCTTGTTTTATTTCCCCTTGTGAAAGGAGAAGTTTCCTAGAATCACACACAGAATCACAGAATCACAAGGTTGGAAGAGACCTTCAAGATCATCGAGTCCAACCTGTGCCCTAACTCCTCAACTAAACCATGGCATTGAGTGCCACATCCCGTCTCTTTTTAAACACATCAGGGATGGTGACTCCACCACCTCCCTGGGCAAGCCATTCCAGTACTTTATCACTCTTTCCGTGAAGAATTTCTTCCTTGGCACAGCTTGAGACTGTGTCCCCTTGCTCTGCTGCCTAGAGAAAGAGACCAACCCCCAGAGCATCATTCCGAGAGCGTTCAAGAGAGCATCATTCCGAGGCGGTGCCCAGACTGGTGCATCACATGCAGTGGTGAATAACCACTGAGCCATCCCTCAGGAGCACAGCACACAGGCTGCCTCCAGCGGGGTCAGCTCGGTGCCAGCCCCTCCGCTGGCACGGCAGCAAAGGCACCTGTGGAGCACGGGAGCTTTGGCACCGGGCTGAGCCCAGCCAGGACGGGCTGGGGCGCCCAGGCCAAAGCAAAGTATGAGGCGAGGTCAGAGCACCCACACGGAGCCTCTGAGGCGGAGCAGCGGGGACTGGTGGCTCGAGTGGCTGCCCTGTTCTCTGCTTTCTCACACACGGAGTACAGGAGTCCCTGGCTCCAAAGGGAACCTGCCTGATCCAGTGCTGTAGCTTTTACCAACTCCCCGTGCAACAGACAGCACGCACACAGCACCAGCAGACTGGTACCCTGCTCCCCCTTCACACAGCCAAAGTGTAACCTCAAGCTGAATGATGGACATAGCAGGATTTGTTCTTAAGCTGTTTGACCTCTCCCAAGGATCGGACACTTACTGAAAAACAGTGACTTACTAATGGTCTGTAATGGCATGTGAGGTGTCCCCCATGAGCCATGGCACTGGTAGGCAGGGTCCCCCGTGGCTCTGGCACTGCTCCCACAGCTGCTTCTCAAAGCCTGTGCAGGTGAGGGGCTCCCGCAGCACATTCTCTGTGTCTGGCTGAATTTAGACAGACAACGGCTGTACAATTAACCAACGACCCTGCACAGTCACTGGTGTGCACGGGCAGTGAGGCACTGCTGTGCTCACTGCAGTGGTGGTGAATGTGAAAACTGCCACAAACAGTGGACACTACACCCACCTGAGGCCTCAGCTACCTTGTGACCTGCACTTTCGGTGCACTCGCTCAGTGCTGGGGTGCAGCACCCCCGAGGAAACAACAACAGGCTCAGCCAGCTCATAATCCACAGCACAGGCAGCACTGCCGGGACTGTCACGAGTCAGGCAATGTTTATTCCCTCTCCATCCTGCTTGTCCAGGAATGCAGTGATCAGGCTTTCACAAACACAGGCAGGGAAGAGCTGTACACAGGTTGTCACTCAGCAAAACCATCAAGTCTGTAAATAAATTCCTTGGACACAGAAGAAATGAGAACTGGACACCAGTGAAAAAGACAGGTTTCCCACTGCATACCGATGATGAAGAGCAGTTTTGGTGAAGGTGACTACCACTGAAGTTTGGATCAAGCCATGGACAGGTACCACTGCAACAGCAGCTCTGCACCAGCAGAGCAGCCCCTAGCCCCACTGCTCTGAAATCAAGCAGTGAAGCACCTCACTGAAGGAACTGGAAGGTGAGCAGGACCTTCCTGCTGCCTGCTGTAGTCAGAGCCAGCCAAGGACTTCATAGCAGAGTAAGCATCATCCCTGTGTCAGCCAGTTCCTCCTACAGGGAGGGACTGCAGCAAAACCAAAGTGACACAGCACAGAGCCCCTGCGCTGGGCAGGACACCGAGGTGGGAAGGCAGAGCCAGAGAGGATGCACATATCAGGAAAAGAGAGGGATGTGCAGGACATCTTAAGTGTACAGGGCCAAATTCCATCTGATTCCCACTGAAAGGCAGCTCTTCCTGCAGGCTTAAAAACTCATGGATTCAATAGCAGATGGTTGAGACAGATTTTTTTACAGTCTCCTGACTGGGAGGCACAGGTATGGGCATAACTTCAGGGTGCATTGCAACCCAGCTTTAAGCCACTCACCCTCCAGGCCTCACACCAGCCCACACCCCTTTCTAAAGGCTGGCCCAATTCATTGGTTAAGTACTATCTAAATGTGAATGGTGTTATCACCTGGCTTTGGGAACAAAAACTACAAAAAGTGAATGAGGCCACATTTCAAATTATTTTGTCCTTCCTGAACGAAGTGCAGAGCTCTCAGAGGCTGCACTGGAACCCAAGGCCCTTAATGTGCAGCTCGGCAAAGAATTTTCCCCTGCAGCAGCACAAAAGAAGTTATGAAACTGTCTGGACTGTGGCCATGTCTTAATTCCACATCAACAGAGCTGTGAGCGATGCTAATGGGGACCATAACAAGCCCTTTAAAGTCTCAAAAAGCAGTCACACACAGCACCTTCCAGCTACCACACTACAGAAAAGGCATTTCAGACTAAACCACTCATCACCACGGAAGCAGGAATTGCTGTTTGGGACCGTATAAAAAATCCAAACACTGCCATTGCTACCAACACATTTTATTATTTCTTCATCGTATCTCAACTTACCCTGTCCCCAACAACTTGCAGCTTCACAGCTCCAAACAGTCCTCAGACCAGAAGTATTTTCCAAGCCTGTCTGAATCCTTCTAATGAAACACGAAACAAAAAATCGACACAAATAGCAGTGAAATAGCAATAGAAATTCTGTTTAAACAAAAGAAACCATCCCTTTTTGCTCCATGACCAAACACTGGCACAGCTTGCCCAGGGAAGCTGTGGAGCTTTCAGCTGTGGAAATACTCAAAACCCAGCCACAGCCCCAGCCCAGAGCAATCTGCCCTGGCTGCAGGTGCCTAAGTTGGGCATGGGCTCTGTGATCCCTGTCCACCTCACCTGCTCTGCAACCCTGTGGATCTGCCCATCCCACTGAATCCAGCTTCCAGAGGGAACACTGGCAGGATCCACCTCAGGACAGACTATTGTATGCATGCACTTCCCTGAGGTAGCGGTTCTTAAGACCAGGGCATAGCAATGACTCCTAAAAATGTCCATCTTCTCAGCTGCCAAACTGGCTGAAATTTAAGGTGACCCAAATCTTGGCAGTGTTCATGAAGCAGGAAAAGCATCAGCATTTTTCCAGCCTCAGATACGCAGTTACTCACTACTTTCTTCAGGGGGAGCTCAGTAACCTCCTCTCCCTGATGCCCCTGGCAGATGCTTCCTGCATCTCTACCCCCAAGTCATGGGTAGTAGCAGTGTAGCAGCAGAGAATACCATGGAGGCTGATGAGGTTTAAATGAATTTGTACCTGCAGCACTGTCAGCCAAAACAAGTCATGTTTTGCATGTTGTTCTAAGTTCCTAATTTTTCAGAAGATCTTGTGTTCTTCTTCATTTAATGCAATTACAGTTCTATGTTCTCAAAGACTAAAGTTGAGAGCCCTGTGTCTGGGTTCAGGAGTAGAATTATCAGTTATCTATAAACGCAACCAAATGGAAATGAACCCATCAAAATGGCTGTCAAAGCAGAGTAAGGTGCAGACAGGAGGTTCCCCTGTGCACCTCCCTAAGTACACTCCTTCACTGAGACCTC
Organism: Phainopepla nitens; assembly: GCA_013400175.1. Taxonomy (NCBI): domain Eukaryota; kingdom Metazoa; phylum Chordata; class Aves; order Passeriformes; family Bombycillidae; genus Phainopepla; species Phainopepla nitens. The sequence continues at coordinate 202,959 of VXBQ01012965.1, read as the reverse complement.
TGTGACTTCCTGTGGATGCTCAGCACATACTGATGAGCTTCTGAGACTAATGATGGGACAAAATACAGCTCCAGTAAAAGACAATGGTTGATGAACAGCATTAGAGGCATCACAATGCTGTATTCTGAAAGCCCAGTGAAATGTTCAAGTACACTTTAAACTGCTACAAAAACCATCCTCAGTTACTCTGTCCCTCACAGAACACACCAATTCTTCCCAACACCACACACAGGAACACTGCTGATGCACTCACCTCCTGTCTGCTCCGGGAGGAAAAGACATTTTAGTTTGCATGGAGACCACAAGAACGTGGCTTATTTTTATGGGACCTGGTTGGATGCACCCAATTATGTGGTGAGAACTTTCAGAGAGGTCAGCTGTTGTATATGGGACTTTTCTTCACAGCCAATTTTTATAATGATTACTCAGAAGGATCAAAACCACAGCAGATCAAAGCACAGGACTGTTACAGTCACTCAGGAAAGAAATGAGATCTGCCCAAAAGCACGTCACCCCCCACATGCCAGTACCACAATTCCTTCTCGCAGTAACTGGACACACTGATAGAGGTTTAATCCTCTGGCAAGCAAGAAACAGTGTAAGACACATGGACACCCAAAGTGATGAACAGCTGCTTTGTTTTCAAATCAGTGTGCAAGAACATACAATAAAAAAATGTAACTGATATAGTTCATACACAGAAGAGTTTTTAGGGTAGAAACATTTTTTTAGTTAAAATTATAAAAAAGTCCAAGACCTAAAGTACAGTATTGTTCTGACTGGCAGATACTGATGTTCATTCTGACTTTACAAAACCTGCACACTCAACATAAACCCACTTGCTACGTACCTTAGAATCAAATTCTGTATCAAGATGAAAACATTTAACCAACTGCATCTCTCTCACCTGCTGACCTGCACAATGTGGCCCCACAAACAAAAGATTAATGAGAGGTGTCCTTCATCCAGGAGGAACTGCAGGTGATCCCAAGAGCAGTTGCTGACTGCAACTTATAAATGTGACATTTCAGAATCGTTCATCAAAAAGAATTCAAATTACACAAAGAGTCACCAAAACAATTTTATTTCCAGTGTTTAAGTGGGTATGCACACAGGCATGGTACAGGTTTGGATTCATTAGGTCTTCATGCAGAATTATATTCTCGATAAAGAAACCAGTTCCATCCAGTATCCACTATCTACACGCCTATGTTACAACATTTATATCAAATCTGGTATCTGAAGAAAAGATACACATGTAATATGTACAGTTAAGTTACTTATTTTACAGAAAGATTAGAAATTCAAGTCACATAAAACTCAAAATCTGTATTAAAATTGGAAATATAAAACTCCAATATTTACTGGAATGCCTAAAGAATGGAAGCTCTGTAGCCACCTGTGTTAACATTTGTAAAATGTAATGAAACTCATTAACAGTAAAATGCATTCATTTGTTTGTAATAAGTTTCTCTAATTTAGCAATATGGCACCCTAACAAACCAAATGAATTTATAATGAGGCACTTGTTAGTGACTAAACCAAAAGAACAATTTTCCTGCATACTAATGCCAGGCCAACTCTCAGTCAGAAAACCATGTATACACTACACAGCATGTTGCATCAGATGCTTTGTTCAACATTTGTATGCAGCCATCAAATATACTTCTTAAAATATATATATATATATACTTTAACTTTAGTGTTCTTCTGGCTGTGGTAATGCACTGTGAAGACGTTCCACAGAGCACATGGATGAAACCAGCCCAAATGAAGGCTGCATAACAACAACAGTACAGGAAAAAAATATTTATATATATACACACACACACACACGCACGCACACACACACACACACACGCAGAGTTACTGGGAAGTATAATGGGAAGTTAATGAATTGCTGCAGTGGACATATCTCCCCATTTCAAAGATACTGGTAAAATCGAGATCTAACCACTTGGGTCCCAGACAGTTTATGAGGATGGGCATCAACTGCTGGGCTGAAGCTGTTTTTGTTCATGTTCTGATAATTTTCACCATTTACCTGGTCTGGTGGCTGAAATGGTCCCGAAGGTGGTGTTCTGTTAATTGAAGTCAAGCTGCTGGAAGAGCTGCCTTCATCTGCCTGCATCTCTGCAGATGAGGGCAGTTCTACCTTTGATACCTCTGCTAGGTTAGTGTTCTCAAGTCTGGGCTTTCCAGTTTCACCCGTATTAAGGTCAGTTGTGCTAGTGCGTAAACGTTCTCGTGCAAGCCAGTCTGAGATCGAGAGGTCCTGGGCTGGACATTTTGGCTTCAACCGAGTCACAGCTGAAAGCTCAGATTCTCTCTCTCTACTTTGACTTGGTTCTTGAGCTTTCCAAGCATTCAGGACACTTATTTCAGCAAAATCCCTCTGCCCTCCAAGTGTGTGCCTTCGCCTGATATTCTTTCTCTTTGCAGTCTCTGCAGAGTTAGCTTTTTGATTCCCAACTCCAAACATGTCATCAGCAGATGATTTGAGTCGCAGCTTTAACCTGTCTGTAATCTTAAGTCTCCACGTAGGTTCTTGTTTGTCAGCCTCATTCTTGGCTGATGTAGCTAAACTGCTTGTAGATCTTCCTTTTTTCATGATGTCAAACATTTTGGTCACAGTAGGCAAGTCCTTCTCACTCTTTGCATCCCCTGACCCCTCACTGTCCGTTTTGTGCCGTGCAGACTTTCTCCTGGAGAGTGTATCGCATTCAATCAGTTTGTGTGAGCTGAAAAGTCTGCGACTCTCTAACTTTGGCGTGGAACTTCCCTCAGTACAACTTACTTCACTTTCTTCAGAGTTCCTCCGACTGGTCTTCACCACTTCTGGAACTTTCCCTTTGGACAGCCTTTCGGCAGCAGCGCTGGTAGCAAAGACAGGGAAGTCGCTTTCACTGTCCGTCTCCATAGGACGCCCTTCGCTGATCAATTCACTTCTTTCATCATCAGCATCTTCTCCCTTGCTTTCTGTCACTGACTGCACCTCAGGGCTCAGCATACTGGCATCTAAACCAGTCAGATACATAGTGGATGAAGTAGTTGAGTAATCTGAGGTGATAGAGCTGACATCAGCTGCTAAAAACTCATTGTGTTTAATTTCAGGGCTGGCTACTTTTTTGCATGAGTATCTGTGCTGGGAAGCCTGGGAGGAAGTGCTTAGCATAGTGCCAGAGTCAGACACTGTCTCTTCAACCTGGGAAGAAGACTGTGAAATAGGCATTTTTGGGTTATTCTTCTGCACGGTTTGCAGACAGTTGGTATTTGATGATTTTGTACATTTTTCATGGTAAGGCAGTGAAGGTTCCTCTGTCAGAGTATTTTCTTTCTTTAATGACTTCTTTTCATCCTTTACAACATTCACATCTTTTTTACTGCTGTTCTCTTTTTCCTTCAAGACAAACATCCTTTGTTTTCTCCCTGTCTCTCTCTCTCTTTCATATTCCCCTTTAGCTGTGTTCTCTTTTGCTGTGTCACCACGAGATTGTTCTGCAAGCTCCTTTTTGAAAAATACATTATCCAACTCATCCTCTGAGCTACTTGGTTGTGGTTTCTCTTTAGTTTTTTTCCGCTTGCGACTAGCTGCTGCAAAAATGGAGGACACAAGCAGTTCCTTGCTATACTGATCCTTTCCAGAACCCCAAGAACCCTGTTAAAAAAAGGGAGAGGGCATAGTTAAAGTCAAAAAGAAACATTCATTAGCCTGAAACAGCTTAAAAACACATTCTGAGCTTCACAGTAGAAAGTGCTCATCTTCATTCAGGAAACATTTACATACTCTTTCTGTAGTTGAAATGACATTGCCCAAGAAGTCAATTTCCTTCCTGTGCATTCCACTTTTTATCTGAGTCCCTTCAACTTAACAAAGACTAGTTTGTGTATATTACTACTTAGTTTTTGATTGACTAATAAAGCAGGCCCCATTACAGTAAGAAAACCTTTTCAAGACTGGTTTGCAACTGCTTCACAGATGCTTCACAATCCCTCCTTAACATGTCCTACCTATTCAAAAAGGCTTATTGCTCCATCTTTCAATTCATTTTCCAGTTCATCTGAGTTTGTAAATGGTATCAATAAATTACTGCCAATAAAATGAATGTTACTCTTAACTAATTTAAGTGTAGAAAATTAAAAAATAAACTTCCTTATTTTAGAGGAATTTACTTTAAAATGGCACAGAAACAATGAAAGTACAAGCCAAATTATTCTGTTTCATGAATTAAAAACTGTTTTCACTACTCTAACATTACCACCTGGCTCCTTCAAAGTTATGCACCTTTCCTAGTTAGTGCCTCACTGCTACAGGCAGTGTGACGTGGTGTCCTGGAAACTGGGCTATTTAGAGAAAACAGCTGAGCCACCAAACATCCTCACAAAGCAGCTGCGTTGGCATTTCCACAATGAACCAGAAGGATGCTCTGAGTCCTGTTCCAAGCTCCAGCAGGGGCGTCAGTGCCACATTGCTGCCTTCTTCTAAGAGGAGGAGCTATAATCTCCTGAAGAACAGCCTGAATTCTAAGTATACTCTTCTCAGTGAAGCAGAGAAATAGAAATACTCTCTGTGAGTTAGTACTATGCCAACAACAGGGAACATACTATATATACATTTACCTCCACTAAATGAGATGCAAAAAGAAGGTAGGTACCCACAATTGTGAGAGCTTGGAACAAAGCTGTTGCTGTGTGCAGCTGACTGCTTTGGTAGATTCAGCTAACTGCACACAAGTAGTTTTCCAATGTAACACTTCAAAAATAGCTTATGAGAAAACAATATTACCACTTACGCAAGAAATTCTACGTAAGCTCTATAGTACCCCTGCATATCAATGATTTAATAAAGGAATCATCTAACAGATTTCAGAAGCTGGTAACTATATGATATCAGAAAATTATTTACCTTAGATTTTGCTGAGTCACTAGTAGCTGAATCTGTGGAAAAATATAAAAAAAATTCTGCTCAGTTCTGTGCAACTTTTTAATTGCTGCTACAGACAATGCTGGACTTATGAAAAAGACAAGCACAGAACAAGATGTGAAGCAAATTAAAACCAGAACAGAGTGAATAGTCAGAGCTCACAAAGATGCAAGCTGCACCACAGAAAGCCACCGCCATGAAAGGATGCTGTGAATTGTAGGCAGAACCAGCTCAATGACAGGAATGGCAAAGGAGCCCTGTTCTTCAAAATAAAAAACAGTAATACTAATTTTATTCGATGCTTTAAGTATACAGCCCCTGCAAAACCGCAGCTGAGAGACCTTTTCAGAATGGCACTGTGTACTCTCCTGAGATTCAGGATTCACAAAGCAAAATTGGGTGTCTTTGTACAGCTGGCTCCCTAAGTACAAATCGTGTTTCTTGTAGTCATACTCTTTTTGTGAGGTTTTAAAGGAATTAAGTCATATTTTCTGTGTAAATCCCCAATTATACATCTCTCTCCACCTCTTACTACATACAGGTAAAATTTTATCTTTAAATTGTCTAGATGTCAGCAGCTACCAGTTTTGTACTTTCCCACAACAAGCGCTTTTATGAAATGAAAAATGGACACCATAGTTTCACTGTCTCGCAAAACCCAAGATTATACAATTATAAAGGGGGTAGGAAGGGGCTAGCACAATGACTAAAAACCATGAACTTGGGACTTTCTCCCTGGGAAGAAAGAGCTGAGCCCCCTGCCACACCCCTTTTTGACACATGGCTAATGCTTTATGACTAGAAAGACTGGTAGACCATACCATGCTATTTCTCCTCAGGGTCTGCTTCAGAGATAACAAGAAACAGCAGAAAAACTTTTAAAAAGTAGCATTGATCTGTTTAAAATACTCTTAAAAGAAAATTTACAGCACAGATCAACTTGGGAGTTTTTTCCATTTACAAGAAACGGGGATTTCTGCAGACAAGGCAGCTACAGTGTGGGCAACAGTCCTCCTTCTTCCTACAGTTCCAGTTGTCCATCAGTGACATCACAGAATCCACTAATGACATCACCGTGTGATAGACTCCTCCCACTTCGCCTGTTACAACATCAGTACAAAGTGACTGTTTCAGTAAGTGCTGAACAACCCTTTGGAAACTGAAAAAAAAGCTAGAGACCAAGGGATAACATTCGTGGGATACAACATGCTGGGTTAGTGCAATAGTAGAGTGAAGGGAGGAGGGGGAAAAAGTCACCAAAAAAGAGCCTGTATGCTTATCCTTAGCCACAAAAGAGGATGGCATTTATAAACAGAAGGAAAACAGCTTTAGTATAAACATACTGCAACATACTTTAAGTGTCCATTACTTGACAAGAAAACATAACTCAAGTTTTTGCATTCCTAATGTTGGGAAGGAGCAATATTAGAACACCACTGAAGATCAGTCTTTCTGCCATCACAACAAACCACTTTATAGCAGCGTATCTGCTTGACCTCACGATGATGATTGCATGGGTTACTGTGAATAAATAAAATGCTATGTGCAAGCCTTATCTTTGAATGATTAAATTCCTGTTAGACAAAAAAACTCTTCCAAATTATATCATGCATGATTATCAACAATTCAAGTCTCTAGAAAGTGTTAAATGATCTTTTGGAAAAGAAGAAAACATTTTATTAGTAAAAGAAAATACGAAGAGAGAGTTACACGGAGTTAACAGAGTAGGTTATTCTAGCCTATGGATTAACACTGTCCAGGCAAGAGTTACCTGATACGTCTCCAGGAGATACTCCCGTTCTTCCAATGTTGGTGAGTAAATGATCTATGTTTGGCACTGGCTGAGATTCTACAGTGTTTTCCTCCTGAACTGCTGTCTACAGTTAATAAACAAAGATCTCTTCATCATCGTTTCACAAATAGTTCATTACGATTCAACAGCATTTAGAAAACTGCATTATTCACCTGAAGAACACGAGGAAAGCATGTCCTATTTTCCTTTATGCTTTTAAAACAAATGCATGGCTTGCTTTTTAAAAAAAAAAAATAGAATTCATTACTACAAAGACTGGAAAGCTAAAAAGGTGCTTCTGAAAGCAAACCATACAGTGACATACTAAAAAATATACAGGCGTTCTAGAGGCAGCAGAAGCAGATTCTAAACTAAGGCAGTTAGAACACAAATATTTATGCCATGATACTTACAAGAGGTTCTTCAGCATCATCTTCTGTGAAAAACCAGTCATGCTAAAAGTTAAAATAAAAAAGGTGAAAACCCCACAGGAAATACAAAACCCAACTGTGGCACAATCAAACACAGATTTTACTAAAAGAGAGTTTGATGGAGAAATACCAGACCCAAACTGGCCCGATGAGAAAAAAGTTGGTTCATCTGTGTACGATCTTATTTTGTAAATAATGAAATGCATCCACTTACTTTTTGGATGAGTGTTTCTACAATTTTATATTGGTCCGGCATGTGCGTAACCATGTGTGTCATGTTATCATCAGATGTCCTCACAAGTGTTGGACCAAATACTATTGCCAGGTTTCTTGGTTCCATCTAAGAAATGAAATATTTCCACATCATACATTTATAATGAGAAAATACAGTAATACGGGCTAAGTACATTAATATAACACTATTAATATATGAGAAGCACTTAAAGTAAGGACATGAAAGAGTTTTTTAAAAATACATTACTGACTCAGGTAGGATGTTACACTACAACAAAACTCTCCTATATGCAGCTGCAATAAATATACTCAACATTTCTGCAATTCTAGCCTTCTTCAACCTACTGCAAGCAAATGGCTCCACAAGCACAGAAAACTCAAGAACCCAAATATATTCTTTACACTTTTTAGGGGGATCTTTTCTTCTTTCCTTAAAGAAACACTGATGCTTGGAAACATTGATGTTTTAAGAATTTTTTGTTTTGTAAAAAGGCACTGATAGCTCCCTGTTTTTTTTTCTTAAAAACGTTTACATGACACACACAAAAAATTAAGCAAGTAATCAAATACTGTATTATGTCTACTGACAAAGAGCTCGTTCAATTTCCATCAGCTTCAGAGGAGGTGGCAGAACAAACATCACAGACTGAGACATCTATTTGTGAGATGGGCTCGGCCTTACGTGATCCGAAGTGAATTAAGATTTAGAAGTGAATTAAGTTTATGACTAATGTTACATCTCTGACAAACAATTTCAATAAGCAGCAGTAGCACTTACCTTCTATTTTTTGCTTCCTTCTTTAAGTTAGAGTTTACTGTTCTGGTATAGAATAGACCAGTAATATACAGCAGGCAAAGATTTTGTGCTTACCAGAAGTAAGTCGCGTGACACAAGCCCCTAATGCTCTCTTGAATTGTGTCTTTTGACAAGTTACACAACTGTAACAACACCTCGTTCATCTAGCCTTCTATATTCAACAATATTAATAGTATTTAACAACATTTATATATCCCACCAAAACCATAAGATTACAAAAACGCCTCCTTTAGGCACTACACTTAAAAATGACATTAACTATAATTTCCTTATAATATTGTCTGTAATTTCACTAAAGTTTATAATCTGTTGGCTTTTTTTCTAGTGAACACACAAATACTTTTCTTTCATATTTAACTGGAAAGTATTATTTGCAGAACCTACCGTACTCACCTCAACTGACCTTTTAAACAATTTAAGATGATTTAAATGATTTGGCTACAGGCTCTTCTATATACCATCAATTATATCAAATTCTTTACTGTACCCTGCACATTGGTAACCAAGCCACCACGTTACCTGCCCTGAGGTAAACATCCATAAGCACACCAATATTATGGAAAGCTTTGCACTCAGCTACCCCTCCCTGAGAGCTGAAAAAGGGGACACTATTATTAGCGTTTACTGAAGGATTGTAGCATGCAAAGAAGCACTTAACACAAACAATCTCTTTCCCACCCTATGGAAATTACAAAAAAATTAGACTTAGTGGTGGAAAAAGACCTGATAGTGTTAACTACCATCATTTACATTATGAATTTTCTTTCTTAAAACCAGCCAAACAGCATTTATAGGGTAATCAAATACTCAAATAACTATAGCAAGTCCTAGTCTTTAAAAACCTCTCAAGCATCCAGAAGCCAGGCTTCAAAGAAAGCTGATGTGACAACCTCTGTCAGCACCTCTGTCTGTTTATTCACCTATGCCCCACCCAGGCACAGTCTTACTGGTGTCTAGGTTGGATTACAGGAAATCTACAGACTTGGGATAAATTTGGATATATTTAGGATGAAAGGAGTTATTCCCAACAAACTGACTACCAGTTTGAATAAACTTAATTCACACTAAACACGTGCATATTTTGCAGGAATAGTTAGCCTAATACAAAAATCTCCAAATAGCAACACTCCCTAATTTCATCTACAACAATAAATTATCACCTTAACTTGAAATAATACTTAATGAAACAAACCAAAATACATTCTATATTTCTTTCTGATACCTTGTTTTTTTCTGAGTTCTCTGCCACTGTCTTCAGGTGTGCAGAAAGAAACTTGAGAGTCTCATAATGGTGTTCAGGTAAATCATGAATCTGAAACAAACAATTACTATTCAGAACACAGAATATTTAATGCTAATTTCGTAGTGCACCTACAACACAACTGATTTTAGTTTACCAGTCTCTTCAGTGTTTTCAGACGCTCAACAGGATCCTCTTTTCTATTGGCATCTATAAAATCTGCGTATTTGTCTGTTAAAAAAGCAGAAATTATATGAGTTTTTGTATCTATATATGTAAGCATACAAACTCCCATATGCTAGCCCCACTCCTCCTTGAACACTAGTAACATACATATAGGAATGACCTCTGGAAGTCATAAATTAGCACATTATATTTTAAGTGTATGTTTTGTATGACAGTAGGGAAAAAAAACCCCACTCTCATTGAATACTGCAACAGTGGAATTGAAAGCTTTACTCTTTTAGTTGCATATTCATAATCCCTTCACATCAGAGAAATTATATTTACACCTCTAATTCTTAAGATGATCACCATGACTCCCTGCTTGTTAGGAAAGACAACATTTATTGCAGAGTGGGGATGATTTCCCTGGATTTTCTCTCAAATCATCTGAATGTTGTAAGACAACTGTTCAACTGTAGTTCCTAAAGACAAAACTGCAATAAAAACAACCTACCATTGGTAAAGAGGGGTTCTGGGAGCTTTCGGAAGAAGGATTTCAGCAAACTGCTGATCACGTTCAAGTCACGCCATTTCTATGTGTATAAAGAAAAGGTCAGACATGCTTTATACTTCTATGATCATGACACAAACACAGGTTTTTGGGATTTAATAAGAAAACAGTGTGATCAAAGACTTACATCATCATGAACATCAATGTCAGTCATTCCTTTGTTGAGCTCTTCTTGCATACTTGAGATGGCAGCATTATTTCCAGGCACTCTGTAAATACCTGTGTACTCAAGACCTCTTTCTTCAACCAGTTTGCAGCATATATCAACAATCAGTGGAATATACTGAAGAAGAAGAGTTGTATAAATAAGTAATTGATTTAAAAAGTATTTTAAATTCACAATGAAAGAAAAACTCTACTTCCATACTTTGTTGGTATGAGCTGGAGGGCAGTCATCTAGTCTAACACCGAAGGTTCCAACAGCAGAGGGCTTCTTTTCAAATGTCTTCCTCATAATGCTCGGAATGCCTTTTCTCCATGTCCCTTTGTCTTTTGGTGGGCTTGTCTCATCTTTTTGTTGTAATAACAGTGGAAAAAAACAGAAAATAAAGAAGAAAAATAAGAACATTTATGCTACAAAACTGACTGTAAATACAAGTAACAGATTTGCAAAGAGCAAGTGACACCTGCTCCGTTTTTAGTTTTTATCATCGTGGCTTTACGCAACAACTTATCAGTCTGTCTTAAACACAACTTCTATTACTCTTCTGTGGTTCAAAAGGTAAATCTGAACATACTCACACCCCAAACTTAGAAAAGCAAGGAGCTGGATGGTACTGTGGCATTTCATCATTCTAAGACTAAAGGTAGATAAACTACTAAATTTATATAAACTACTAAAATTTTTAAAAACTAAAATCTACATTTAGTAGCACAACACTAGGTCTCCACAGAATCACACTGCTGCACGAAATACTCATCAAACTCTAGAGCCATGCTCACACTTGTGCAGACTTACTCACTCTTGTAGAAATTATGAGATTTTAGTCACTCCTAAATAATTCCAAACGTTACTCACTTAAAGTATCCTCTATCCAAAAATCAGATTATAAGTTCAGTTGCTCTGTTTACTTCCCCTATAGAATTCTTGTAACAAATTGCAATTCCCATTTATCTTGCACTGCAAATCATCTAACACAGTAAGTATTTCTTTCTTATTTCTGGAGATATTTTTTCAGTAGATTTGAGATTTACCCAACATGTGCAATTTAGTAACACGTGTAGCACTGCAGAAGCAAAGGGACATTTTTTGGCAACAAAAACCAAAATTCACTGATAGCTTAAATTCAAGACTGAATCACCCCAAAGTGGCTGATCGAAGGTGGTTGTTTATCCAGTTGCCTGGATTTGTCCACAACATTTTTTAAACAACAGTCTGATGTGAATTACCATATGTTTACACACTATGTGGAAAAAAAAAAAAAGTAAAAATAAAGAAAAAGAGAACAAAAAAGAGTAGCTTGTAACATTATTTGATGGAATTCAGATACTGATTCAAGTTTGCAGTGCCAGCTCATCAGACTTTTTTAGAACTCAGGAGGCATTAATTTTTTCTGGAAAATATAATACAAGTTCATTCCCATGTTTTAAAAATTAAGACAAAAAAAATCTGTTCTATACTTTGGAAGCTATACTTCTATACTTTAGTGGGAAAATTTACCTTGTCACTTCCAAGTCAGCTGGAGACAAAAGCATGTATTACATACAGAATTATTTCCAAAGCTTGGCAAAATTTTGCTCTCAAGAAGCTTAACACCTGTATTTACTACTGTTAGCCCTACATGGAGCTCTAGGGGAAAAAACCACCAAAACCTCTTGAGAGGGGACTAAAATAAAAAGTTTCAGGATGTGACATGAACTAGTTCCTAGAAATGAGTGACCAGAGCTGCAGCTTCAAACCCCTGGCTAGTACTTGGTTTGCATCTGTATATTCATGAATTCAAAAACACCTGAGAAGGGCACCTCGATGGCCTTACACTGGGGCAGAAGGGAACTAAGGAAACACACAAAACATACAGACCTTTAGTGAGAAGCTTCCTTTCTGTCTCATCCTTAGGAGAATGTGGACTCTGAGTCCTCTGTTCTGCCTTAGTTCCAAGTAGAGTCTGTCTGATACTCAGACTCTGGCGAGGTGTTTTGGGAGATGGCTCTGTTTTGCTGCTTGAAGAGCTGAACAAGAGAGAGTACTTCAGCTGAAAGAAGCGAAATAAGAACTCTACAAAAGCTACTGGCAACATATAATTCACCCACCTCATCATTGTACTGTATTCTTTAATCCTTCGACTAATTAGATCTCTACTAGTAACACCAGTATCCTGTAAAATAAATTGAGAAATACTTTATAATCTTATAAAATAGAAAAAAAAAATTCCTTACAGAATATGATTAACTCTTCTGATAACCAAGTAAGTATAGAATTCAACAATTCAGTCCACTTTAAAAAAACGCAAACCCTCAACCAAACCAAACTGCCTAACAGGCAGTTCCTGAGAACAGTAAAGACAAAACACTTAAAGAACACAAGGAAAATGAAAGTGAGTAATTATGAATCAAGTACAGCTATTTACCTTTTTTTTTCAAAGCAGTATGATCTGATTATTACCTCTTAAACTGAAAGTAAGTTTAAACAGAAAAATGCAAGTAAACACAAATTACTAATCTGAAAAATCCAATCCTATGTACATATGGTATATAGAAAACTAACTGCTACTACAAATACAGCTGAAAACTACATGAATTCAAATCTGCTCTTTTATCTATCTGTGTAATACTTTGGATAATTATTTTGAATCTGAGCAGATGTGCATGACCACAGACATGAAAATATTCCTCTGTTGCTCACCACTGTAATGAAAACACACAATGGACAATATTGGGACAGATATTGATACGTTATGTACCCTAGCAGATATTTGCCCTTGGCAATGAGCATTAACTTAATTCATAGAAACATCAGCTTTTAATCAGAGAAACAGTCATCTCCAAAGTTTCATTTGTAACTACTGAGAAACTCTGCACACTCTACTACTGCGCACACCACTCTGCAATACAAGTCTGAAGAGAGACCACACTGGTCCTAAACCTGCAATTATCTTTTAGAAAAGGTTAGGTATTTTTGGCAGATCAGCTTCCTATAAAGTAAACTTTAGTCAAATCAGCAACAGCATTAACTAATTTATTTCAAACGTCTCTTTTCTTATTATGATTACATCGACTTTTTTTAAACTATTAATTTACTCAGTAACCTCTCCTTTTACCTCATTTTCTCTTATGTTCCTGTATGCATTTTCGTCAACTGGTTAATAAAAAATTTATTCTTCTGTTCAAGTATTAATTACAAGAAAACACAATACATTTTTAATTAGAAAGCTTTATCTATTATATATATATATATTATACAATCACCTCATCATTTAAGTTGCTGTTGTCTTGTATTGCTTTAATCCACGCTAACATGTTATCTCTGTCCTCAGCTTGAAACAGATACTCGCGGTCTGATGTGGTGAGTCTAAATACATTTTTCCTCTTGGTTTCACAGTACGAGATGTCTATCAAGCAAGCATTGATGCTTATAGGTTGTTCCTCCTCAGAGAGGGTCACTTGTTCCTTTTTATCCTTGTACAAATAAAGTGAATGACCTCGAAGAACAACATACAGTTGCTTCCATGGCCGAATGCTCCCACCAACTCGCTGAAAAACAGCAACCAAGGTGTCAGTTTGCTTACTTGTTGCAGTGCACATTTCTGGATTGCAAAACTACCTCCTCAAGTTTTACAAAGAAAGGGTACCCCCACCTGGCTAGTAGAAAGACTAGCCAGGGTGGGATTCACTAATTGCTCACCATTAGAGAAGTGAATTGCTCGATGATGTGCCCTCCCAGACCACCCACTGAGTGTGAGTTCACAAACAGCAGTAAGAAACAGAATGAGACAACTTCTGGTCTAGCGTTTAGGGAACTCTTGCTCATGCCATTTAAACTGCCTTCAAGTCAGAATGGCATTTTCACACCACTGCAATTCCAGACACTCAATTTTCCTTAAGCATTAGTCTCTATTTGTGCAGAAAGTTAATTAGAACTCAACTCCACAACATCCACAAAAATCACAACTTCTTTCATTATTAGGAAAGAGGAGGAAGATACAACTACACCTACCAAGAGACTGATTCTTATTATTTAATTAGTCATTAGAAATTAGTTTACTTCAACAGATGCTTTGAAATGTAAAATTAAAACAGTGTGGAAAGCACTCTGTAGACAAAGTTGAGGAATTGACTGAAGTAAATTTCTAAAATTTTGACAGTCTTATTGATGATCTTATCCCCTCCAAAAAAATAAAGAAAGCTAAACAAGAAGACTTGAAGTTTCTTATCTTAGTTTGTCACCAGCTTAGCATTTGTCCTAGGTTAAAAAACCAAACATGACAGGTACCTTTCCTTTGTCTGTAAAAAGCTGACGAAAATGGAGCCATCCCTCTTTGGAGGCATCAGCAAACACCTCAGAAGAAGAATCTTTTCGGGAACCAGAGTCTTCTGAAGATTTCTGACTGTCTGGGACCTAGAGTAAACATCACAGAAATAACCCCACAGTGTCATTCTATAGACATTTGCCTATAGTTCCTAGGTTCAAGATGTTTCTGACTTTAAAAATGTCCCCAAGAATATGGTCCTGGGAAAACATAATTTCGAAAGTTTACACACAACCATAGTGACCTTACACATGCCAAGAATACTTTGAGAAACTTCATGAATCTTAGACTCTCATTAGTGAGTTTTCACAAAAGGCCACCATATTTAATACACTTTGTTTACAGAGACTGAGGAAAATTAAAATCAAGGCCCATGTGGTGAGTCCAGGAAATGAGACCATGTTTACTTATATGATGCATACATCAGCAATTTGATCAGTAGCAATTCCAATAAACTTCCTGTCCAATTAGTACATCATTTAGTAAAACAGACCTGTATAATTCAAACCATTTGTCACAGCAGTATGTGTAATGTTTAGGAGTTGCTATATATACATATTTACCTACCTTAATCCCCTTTAAACTAGACACATGCTTAATGGATCTGTTGGAAGAAAAACAAATGTCAAAATGAGATTTTAGACACTTAAAAATCCAGATGTCCAAAATAGCTAATTTTTCCATGAACTCACGATTTTCCCTCTTCTCTGTAGTCATCCAGTCCTTCATCGTACGACTTTGATCTCTCAGTTTTTGTGGCAGGCTGGCTATCCAGAACACTAGGCCGGATGGATTCTACAAAGAAATAGAAATTTCTGAGTATGCAGGAACTTGAATTACATTTTTTCCAAGCATTTATGATTTATTCCAAGCAATAAAGAGCAATTATTTATTCCAAGCAATTTTCACTCCTGATCTCCAGTGTGTGAAAGGAAAAAAGTTGCAAGAGAAAAAGAATGAAATCAACGCTCACCATGATCATGTGAAAGTTGTCGCCGAATTAAAGGGATTGGAGATGTAGGACTGGGAGGAACAGTTGTTATAGCTGGTGCTTGAGAAGCAGATGCAGAAATAACAGCAGAAGCAGGAATGTGTGCAATATCATGGTCAATACTAGGACTAGTCGGTTCATCTACAAAGGTAATATGCCATATATTAACATATTAAATGCATTAATCAAATGCTCAAACCAAACAGCTGCCTGAACTTCTCATTACTGGGATATCAGACATCTTAAACATGAAGTCATTCTAACAAACAAAAGGGTCCAATTAATTCACACTGTCAAATGTACTTTTTTTTTCATTAAGACAAGCTTGTTTCATTTCATAGGGATGTTAATTGTACATTAGAGATAAAGGCAAAAAAATCATCGATTTTGTTGTGTGCAAAATAAACAGGAATGATTTGCTAATCAATGTTATTTGCAAGTAGAGAATTTTTGTTTATATGCATAAGCAAAAACCACACTTATATCAGTAAATTTGAACTCAAGAGACAGATATCTACAATAAAATAGGGGCAAACTATCAAAAGCCATTTGATTTAAAAGTGTGTTCAAATAAAACAGACAAGTTACAAGCGAACAAAAAAAGCATTTTAAACAGCTATCAAGCATTCAAAGAACCAATACCCCCATCCTCCGTATATTCAAATAAAGAAGCAAGTATTCAGACCTTTAAAAGATGGGACTACTACATACCAAGCAGTTCTTCCACTAATTGTTCATAGAAACGATTGCATGCCATACATGCCCAGCACCTCTCAGTCTCAAGAGCCACAAGGGTCATCATGAAAGATTCCAAAAAGCTTTAAACAGTCTAGTATTTAACATGTTTCTCACAGGATGGAAGAAGCCAAAAGATGCATTTTCCATAATTTTGAGAAAAAAGCCATAATGTCTTCTAGAGCACATTACTAGTACTAGAAAAATCATTCTACTTCATGCTCTGGTAGAGGAGGGGATGGAAAAGAAAAAAAATCAAGTCACGAGCAGGGGTTGAACTGTACTGGCGTAATGAATATGAATGTACTCTAGGTGCTAAGAATTGTAATATGCAGAGCTACTGAAAAGCCTATTGAAGCCAATGAACACTCACAGACAGAGGTTTATTCTTTGCTTTGTGCGAACACAACTGCGTGTGCTGCATTGTGCTGTTCCAACAGTCACTAACAGTTCTGTTAAGGCAGCACTTGTACCATCAAAATTTGGCAATGTACATTTAGAACAAGGCAATAAACAAAGTACAGGACAGTTTAGCAATAACACGCCTCTAAATTGTCTGGGGTGAAAAATAGAGTAATTTTTGAAGTTAAAAAAGCATACCCCAAAAAACCCAGCTGCAAACTAGAAACAGTAATAAAAAGGAAAAGTAAAAGAATTCACACCAAATCATGCCACTACAATTTAAAAATTTCCATGCTTTACTTGCACCCAAAGTGATAAATCGGAACTTACAAGTGACTTCCCTACAGCAACTACGACACAGGAAAAAGCTTAGCTACACTTCCATTTCAAACCTACAATAGCTCATTTTCCTATTTTTTTAATCTGCTGAGCTTCCCTGAAACCAACGTTAACTAAGGAATATAATCACTCATTGCGCAATTGATTGATTTTTATAGCACACAGACTGAAAGTGCTCATGTTTAAGCTAAAGTTATTTATGGTAACAGATGTATCTCAAACGTCATAGTCTCGACTCCCAAAAGTTATAAAAACACTAGCACTTCAAATAGATCTGTGCAAGAACACTAGCACTTGAAACAAATCTTAGATCTGTGCGAGCTATGAACACAAACATGTTTGGCAGCACTACGGCATTTCCCACAACACTTAAATCCAAGAATTCAGATG
Organism: Phainopepla nitens; assembly: GCA_013400175.1. Lineage (NCBI taxonomy): Eukaryota > Metazoa > Chordata > Aves > Passeriformes > Bombycillidae > Phainopepla > Phainopepla nitens. Next base: position 185,462 of record VXBQ01012965.1, on the reverse strand, counting down.
AGGAAGAACAGTTTGTAAGTCCCTGAAAGCAGCAGTAATTACTCAAATCATTATTACTTCACAGAGAATCTAATTCCCAGATGAATCAAAATTAAAGTTGCTTTAGAAATAAGCAAACTTCAGAAGAACTGCAAATGACATTGGTATAGGAGGGGCATAGCTATTCAGTCCCTGAAGAGGCTGAAGGTCAGCTAATAGCAAGCTTTTATGTAATATAAAGTGATTATGGAGAAAATCATGACATCCACCATAGAAGTTTCTGCCTATTAATTTAAGGTACTAGCAAATGCCACTGCTGCTGTTCAGTAGAGAAACAAAACCCAAACAACTACATATATTCTTGTATTTTGATCTTTCAAGTGCTTGTAATATTTGTTTACCTTTACTGTTTCTTCGACTGACATACTCACCCCACAAAATTCCTTGCACAGCATGTGAACGGATGTGTTCAGCTCACCAATCAATGAAAATGACTGTGTCCAAAATGCAGTGAAGTGCACAGAACAAACAAGCCAGAAGAGAAACCACACAAAATAATTCTCTTTCAGTTTGCTACCTCAAATTACAGGCGTCTCTTTAAATATCTGCAACTAAAAGGTCAAAGACTCCATGGAAAAGATTAATATGGGAGGTACTGAAAAACACCTGGAGGACAATGCAGTCATTGGTCACAGCCAGCACGGCTTCATGAGGGAAAGTCCTGCTTGTCAAACCTGATTTCCTTCTACGACAGGGTAACCCCATGGAGCTGATCTAGGAAAGCCAGCAGATGCAACCTTTTTGAACTTCAGCAAAGCTTTTGATACTGTCTCTCACAGTGTCCTTCTGGACAAAACATCCAGCTCACAGCTGGACAACCCTGTTTCACAATGAGTGAGCAACTGGATCATGGGTTGGGCACAAAGGGTTACAATGGGTGACCTGCCACTACTGGGATTCCACAAGGATCCATCCTTGGCCCAGCTTGCATCCACATCTTCATTTCAATTACCAGGACACAGGACTCAAAGTAACACCAAGTAATATTACATCGGGAGGAGCTGTCAAGTCCTTCAAGGGCAGAGAGATTTATACAGAATGGGCTCACGGGCAGACCCGGAGATTTCAGAACTGAGGATTTCATGGGTGAGAACGCATGACAAACAGGACTTACTATCCCCACTATGTGAATGAATGACTAAGGAACGAGTATTAACAGATTTATCAGATGTTCAAAGAAATAGACACAAAATCACTGAAAAAAAAAGCACAGATCTGTATCATAACCTATTAAGCTGCTACAATCCAATTTTATCATGATCAATATAGCATTTCATGTGTTTATTTATTCCATCTCCTGAACAGTCCCTTAAAATTAAGGTTTGAAAGTAACAACAAAAGGGGGCACATTTTGAGAACCTCAGACGTAATTTAAATAAATCACAAAATCATTCAGGTGGAACCAAACCTCAGAAGGTCTCTTAGGCTCACATTCTGCACAAGGCAGTGTTAATGCTGAATTCAGACCATGTTGGTGAGGGCTCTTACCCACCAAGTGTCTAATAGAGAGGAAGATCTCCCTAAATATCCTGGCTATGTTCTTTATTATTGATACAGACCAGGAGAGTGTAGGTCTAGTGTTGCCAAAGTTAGTAAGCGTATTCCATGTCCTCTCAAGGTCATGAAAGTTAAACAAGATGGCCCTGAAGAATGCCAGTCATTAGTCAAACACTTGGTAAATCCATGCTATTCCAAATCACCTTCTCCTTCCATTGCCCAGAAACTAGCTCCAAGAGGATCAACTGCATGATTTTCCTCAGGAATGATGTAAGGTCAATTGACTGTCTTCCCTGAATTTTCCTTCTCATCATTTTTCAAGATGGGTGCACTGTTTGCTTTTTTCCAGTTAATAGGGACCTTTTCCAGTCTTCACAATCTTTCAAAGATAGTATCTCTGCAATGACACCAGTCAACTCTTGTCAGCACCTTCAGATGCATTTCATTGGGTTGCATGGACAGGTATGGGCTGAGCTACACCAGAGCTGTCCTAAGAATACCCTCTTTATCCAAGATGGTAATGATTGTGGGGTTTGTTTGTGTTTGTTGTTGAGCTGTGGCTGGTTTGTGGTTTCTTTTTTTTTTCTTTTTTTTCTTTTTTTTTGTGGTCATGGGGAAGCAAGGGAGAGAGATATTTAAGGAAGTTGTTTAGTTAACTGAATCATACACACATAGGACACAAATTCAGAGACAGACTTTAGTACAGCCACCATCAGGGATGCTTTAATAGATGATATTAATAGAGAAAGGTGACTTCTCCTCCAATCCACACGGATTCAGTTTTCCAAAGCTCTTCTTCACTGGTAATAAAATATTACTGGAAAAAAACTAGCTTTCCAAGGCTAAAGTCATCCTTCTTATTTATTCCCCTTCAAGCATGGCAGTCTTGCAAGCAATATTTTAGCACCTCAAAAGACCTTAAGAAGGAACTGTGTTATTTAGTAAATGTTTTGCAGACCACATTACCATTTAACACACTAATTGGGCATCTCAATTTAAACAAATCATGTGAATACATGGCCATCAAGCTTAATTAAATAAGTATGTATTTTATCAAAGACTATTTATCTGATTTAAAGACTCAGATCATAAAAATGTAACAGCTGTGTAATAATACACACTTACAAACAGCTTTACATTTCCCATGTAAGAATGTTGAGACAGCATACACCCCCAGAAACAAAAAATGGTCCAACATACAATTTCCCAAAATGTATACATTAAAGGAGAAAACTGTATTTTAATATTACTGACTTTCTGACAACCATACCAAATTCTTGGATTAGGTATTTGTTTATAGATGCTCCTGTAGTATTTAATGCAATTTTGATTACTCAGATCTTGTGCAAATATAACTGTGAGTGATTGTAAAAAGTCTAGCCTTCTGCAGAAAGTTACAGACACAGCTCATGCTGTTGTCTGCAAAGCAAAGGGCTAAAATAGTCATTAAAACCATTATTTTCATTCAGCTGAGCCACAGATGTCAAGGTTCCTTATAGACTCAGACTTACTGAGAGCCATTATGGTAAATATTTTAATACTTGCCTCTCTATTTCTTCAATAGTTCACTTGAACAACAGGCTATGGCTTTGGGATACAATTTAAGAATGAATCTTACACGTCAAATTAATTTGCTCATGTAAAAAAAGAAGGAACAAACTATCAAGTACTCATTAGCAGAATTAAAAAAACCCTAATCTTCTCTTTACAGAAGGACTGACAGGATGTGCCAGCCACCCTGTAGCAGGATGGACTTTAGAGGCACAGCCTTACTGAATTTCAGCTCTTTGTCAACAACTGGTTTGCATTCCACATCCTTGGCCTGTCCAAGTACTCCAGAGTACACGATACCATGACAGGCTCTGCATTTTCACGATGCACCAACAGTACCTTGCTCTAAAGTATTGTTCCTAAATACAGCACATAAAAGCTTTAAAATCTTGCTCTATGTCTAATAGTCCTTCTGTGCCTCTCAGGTGAGATTCACTCCAGCTTGCTACAGGCAGCACTTCCTTTAAAGTGCCATGTGCACCGCGTGTCCCTTCCTTAAACTCAGCAGCGGGCGGGACAAAAGGGGTAGAGAAAAGGCTGCTGAGGCACAAGTGGAGCAAGGGACAGCACAGCAGGGGAACAGAGACTGCAGGGAAGTGGTACCAGAGAGAAGGCAGCAGAAAGGAAGGAGACAGCATGGACAAGATGACAGAGGTTAGGAAAAGGATCCCCATCCACACACAGGCAAGGAAGTAAAAAAAAAGTCTGTCTTCAAGAAACCCCAGAGGAAAATGCCATTAAGGTAAACACAAAGACACTAATGTAGGCTGTTTTTCTTGAAAGCCTGTCAGGAGACAAAGAAAAATACCATGTATACAATGTCACCAGTAGTGAGAAGGCCGGAAACAACCAATAAACAAAAAGTTGAATCAAAAGGAAACTATATGGAACTAACCCTGCTATCATACAAGATAGCACCAAAGGACTAATAAATGGACCGTAGCAGTGACTTCTTGTTTTAAATCCTGCAGTACAGACTGCTGCATCTTATATTTCAGCCTGCAAGGGTAAAAGCTCCCTTATGTATTGACTTCCAAGGCTAAAACACATGACTTGGAAATAAGATAACTCTATTGCCTGGACTCCTCATGACCAGTTACCTCATTTTTTCAAAAAAGAATCTATTAAAAATCTATTTTTTGCTAGTTTTTAAGTACTTCCAGCACTGGCAGCACTAACTGTCTTTACAAAGAACTTCTTCATATATCTACTTTACGTAATTATCCTCATGTGGCCAAAAGAATAGAATGGAAACATGTCTGCATGCTGAGCACATTCATTGCTCTAAGCCCCAGAAACACAGGACTGGAACAAGCTTCCTGAATCATCAAATCCAGTCCTCTGCTAATGCACTCATGTAAATAGTATGTTTGTTATACTGACTGAGTTTCACACAAACAGAAAAGGCTTCCCAAGGTTATTCTTCATGTCAGACTATTGTGAAAACTTTATCTATGAAAGCCTATTTATTTCAGCGTCAAACAAAAGTTTAACTATCTTTCTACACAAAGCAATTCCAAAGGTTCCTGCTTGCCATATTACCCCATCACACAAAAAAAGTACAATTCTCAGTATATTTTTTGTTGCCAAGAACCCTGACAGCATTCCCTTATTACCTACAATTATTATTTGAAGTTATAATGATACACCAAGGATGATTTATGCTTTGAAAATATTACTCATTATCAAACAAATCTGATGCTTCTACTCAATTAAAACTCTTCTAGATGTTATGAATTATTGCTCCAATTTAAAGTTTAAATTAAAAAAATATTTTTGAGTTACAGAAGCATTTAAATGGCATTTAAAAACCTAATTTGTAATTTTGCGTTTTGGCCGCTATACTTCAGAATACCACAACGATTTAAAAACTGCTCTTTGGATAAGAAACACTGACATGTTCAGCCTGGAGCAACAGTGATTTGGCAGGCCACACTGTAAAACCCTGGAAAAAAAAATAGAAGACTGATGCTTATCTTAGAAATACTGATGACATGTTAAAAGCTGTTCCAATGCTATCACTATAATAATGGAAGAAACAGTCCTCAAAAACGAACAGTTGTCAACCCTAATCTCTACTGCAATTGCACTTATATTTTCATAGTTTGGAATATCTAGGCAATATCTTGTGGAAAAGAAAATTATCACAAGAGTTGAAGACTTTCATTTTCTTCTTGACTGCTAGCAGTATTTCCTTAAAGCACACCATAGTATTCAGTATTCAGGCCATCAGTATTCAGCCACCATTTGCCCCGAAGACATCCAAGCATTTTGAGTTGAACGACAATCTCAGCAGAAAAGTCAGAGGTTTTGAGTTTCTCCCTTCTCATAAAGAGAAAACAGAACGAGTACATTCTTTCAAATGCTTGCTTTCTGCATATGAGAGTGTTTCTGCGTGTTTCCCCTAACTTTGTTTATTCCTACCATCATAACCTTCTTCATACTGTGTTGTGCAAGTGTATCAGTTCATTTTCTTGTTTCAATTGCATTCACTATGTGTGTATTCACATTGCCATCTTCCAAGCCTCAGCAGCCTGCAGAGAGAGGCAATAAGACGTAGGGGGAGGACAGGGAAAGTATGGCACATACTCCACTAAGAAAAGACAGTGAAGTCTTTACACTTTCCAGAAAGTACCTGGAGCTACGTACATGACCCAGGACTTAGAGGTAGGTATTGATAAGGTAAAGCTACAAACCTCTACTTCCAGCACTAAAGATAAATGCAATCACACGTATAACAAAGTTGCCTGAAAAGCTTAACTAATACTAGGTGGTTTAGAATGTTTCAACTCCTAATTCTTTAGTTAATATACTTAAAAAAAAATATTTAGTAACAACAACGATAAGAATAACCAAGGAGGAGAGGAGGAGGAGGACAGGAGGAGGAGGAAAAAGAGGGTTGAGTAGAACTCACTTGAAGCCAGGTACATTTACCCTATCTGCTAATCAGCAAGCACCCAAGTACTTTTATTTATCACACGTTTGTAAAATAACAGGTCGTGAAATAAAAAAGACAACAAAACCACAAAAAAAAACCCCAACAAAACAAATACACCAACAAACCCCAAACCAAAAAAATAAAAAAAAACAACTACAAAACCCAAAACCCCTAACTTTTTGGTTTTGAAAACCAAACCAGCATGAAGATCATCTTTTAAAGCACAGTGAACAGCAGAGTGTGCCTGATTACCAGCATAGAAATTGCTGTGGTGGTTTGCCTCCACTATGAGCAGAAGCAATAGAGAGATTTATTGTAAGGGTGGTGAGGCACTGCAACAGGCTCCCCAGAGAAGCTGTGGACGCCCCACCCCTGGAAGTGTTCACAGCCAGTTTGAATGAGGCTCTGAGCAACCTAGTGGAAGGTGTTTCCACTCATGGCAGGGGCTTGGAACCAGACAGTCTTTCAACCCACACTGAATTTAGTCAGCAGGAGACATGTTTTAGAAAAACACAGACACACACTACAGGAATAAATACCATGCAGTTTCAGCTTTGAAAACTCCTGGCAAATCTTTATTTAAATCAATACAGGGTACTGGATAACAAAATTTTACTGTAATACAGAAGAGAAGAGATAAATTTATGGTGCATTTAAAATCACATTAGGCTCAGAGATATTTTAAAGTGCAAATAGTGGGAGAATTGAAAGTACTAACACTAAGTATCGCATATCCTCGTCCTGTTCTTACACCTTTCCTAAGGTATGAGTTTCAGTCATCTAATTTTTACAGTATTTCAAAATTATCAAACTTAGTTATCAATTTATTAGTGTTATCAAAGTCTGGTCAGATATTTTTACCTGGCTAATTTTCTCTCAGTTACTCACAAATTAATAGTGGAATGAAGTGACCTAAAATTTTTCTAGGTTAAGGATGTGCTAAATATTTTCAAAATGGGATCGCACCTTTGAGGAAAAATCTTTGTACTTGCATGGTGCTACTACATCCCTAAGAAAAAGCTCTATAATAGGATGGCTATGAACTTGATTTTATTTTAAAATAATTTTGAATTTCAAGATAATATGTAGGTTAAGGTTTTTAAAACATATCTGTTTAAAACTAATTTTCATGTGACAGGCCTCTGCAAAGTTGGAAAGAACACCCACACAGTAGCAATGGCCAAAGCACTAAGCTGGCCTGACAGCTACACATGCTCCAATCAGATGCAGTATTGAAGCAGCACCCCCATTTCACTCCTGTGGATAGTTCATTCAACTCATGAGAGGTTGGATTAATCTCTTTCACATTTCTTTCTACTCTACACTAAGTACTGTAAGAAGCAAAACAATATTTTCAACCTTGCTGCAAATCTCAGAAATGCATACTAGATATTTACGTCTACAAAATGTATTAAAATAACTGTATTCTGAATCAACATTTTCTCAACAGTTACAAGATACATTAAATGGTTTGGCTTGGAAGGGACACAAGCCCCCTGCTGTGGGCAGGGACACCTTCCACTAGACCAGGTTGCTCAGAGACCCACCCAACCAGGCCTTAAATGTTTCCAGGAATAGGGCATCCACAACTTCTATGGGCAACCAGCTCCAGTGCTTCGCCACCCTCACAGTAAAGCATTTCCTCCTAATATCTGGTCTAAACCTCAGTTTAAATCCATTGCCCCTTGTCCTGTCACTACACATTCTTGCAAAAAGTCTCTCTCCATCTTTCTTGTACACACTCTTCAGGAGGAAGACCACAGNATTTGGTTCTCTGGGCTGTGAGTGCCATGGCTGGGTCACGTCCAGCCTCTCATCCATCAGCACCCCCAAGCCCTCCTGCCCATCCCCCAGCCTGTGTTGCTACTAAGGGTTGCCCTGACTCAGGGCACCTTTCATTTGGTCTTGTTAAACCACGTGAGGTTCTCATGTGCCTACTTCTCGAGTTGTCCAGGTCCCTCTGGATGACATCCCATCCTTCAGGTGTGGCAACAGCACCTCTCAAGCTTGGTGCAATCCACAAATCTGCCAAGGTGCACTCAACCCCACTGTCCATGTCATTAATGAAGATATTTAATAACATTGATCCCAGTAAGGACCCCTGAGAGACACCACTTGTTATCCATGTCTATCAGGATGTTTAGCAGCATTCTACTTTCCATTCCAGTGAAGATTTACTTGTCCAAAAATTACCCACTAGGTCAGAAAATTATAATTCACTCTTCTCTAACACAGAAATTGTGCAAAAATTACAAGTCAAAAAAATGCACATAAAACACCACAATTTGTAATATAGTCACTGATATAGAAAATGGTATTTTTATTAGCCTGGAGAACAGGTGAGACTTTTTCTGGGTAAAAACAGTGACTGTCACTAGATTAACTTGTATAGTTTGAAACAATAAAGGACATTTTAAGAACACAGCTATTCTTTGGACCTGAAACAGAAATGGCAGCTGTCTGAGAACCACAATATCCTGCATTTAGTAGCACATGAAAAGTAGTGATGCCTCCAACAGCACTGTATGTTTATCTGTAAAGCTGGCAGCTTCACCATCCCCCAAGAACATGTGCTTACCTGAAGAAGAGTTTGAACACACAATATTTTGCCTAATTTTTTCAAATAAATCCATTTCTTCCATAAAAGATATTACAGTTACCTACCAGGTTCGGTCTGAACAGATCCCTCATTTCTAGTAGTAAATAACACCCAAAATTTAAATCTCCCTGCTTCTGAACTACCTTTTTGAAAAGACTAGTGTGAAAAGGCAGTTCTTCAGTAATCCACCATGATCCCTGCACGATGATTCTGCTGTAAGGAAGCCTGACAGAAACTCTGCTTGGATTTCTGTTTTTGGTGCAGGGCACTGTGCTGCTTACCCAGAGCTAAAATCATCCTGATGTTGTGCTGTTCTCAGAAGTGAGTTAGTCACAAAATAGTGCTGCAAAAGCCAACTGTTCCTGGCTGAACTACCAAAATACGGTCCTGGCCATATCTACTACTTTTAATAAGCAGAAAGTGGTGATAAAAATAAGACACGACACAAATATTTTAAACACCACACATATTCTAAATGGTAGCAACCTTGGAAGATATTTGTTACCTTCCCCCCAATTCACATTTTCACACTACTCCAAGTATCTACTGTACAAATAACTTCAGTAAGTGTATTTATTAAATTTGCTCTATCCAATAAAACCTAAGAATGCAAAAAACCCCGCTATATGGATATAAGCATAAGGGAAGTAAAGCAATTGCCAACTTCAAAGTATGTCTTCATTCAAAGTAAGATCCTTCTCAATAATCTGGGAAGGAGAAAAAAAACCAAACCCAAAAGAAAACCCTAAACCAAAACTCCCAGTGATTTTCCATCTGAAGAGTTAAAAAGGCTTTAACTGAATTTCAAAGCAGATCTAGGGGTTTTATCCGCCTGATTAAGTACAGCTTTTAACAAGTGAAGTTGTAATTAGGCATAATGATAGCAGAACAAGCTAAGTTAGAATAATGCATATAAATTCTAACATAAGAAGTGGTCAACTTTCATAACATTTCATGCTCTTTCTATTCAAAGAGGGTTATTTCCTCTTCAAGGAGCTGGAGCTGGGGTGGAAACTTTCCATGGCACCTGTATTGGCACAGGAATTTCTTGCTAGGAAGACAGCCACAAGGACCATGCTGACTCAGATAGTGCCCAAGCTCTAGAAGCACCAGTTTTTAGTATTTCTGGAACATTCAGGAGGTTTCATTCCAAGAAGCTTATAAGAATTCAGTCTCATATGGTGTTATGCCAAGAGGCTGCAATGGAGAGTTACAATTCTGTTCCTTCTGAACTGCTCAGCTGCTAGCAAATACAGTACAACTGACATGTTTAAATCTTCTTTGAACTTTAATCAAAACATATCTCTATAATATGGAAGCAAGTCACATAAATAAAAGTTCATGGGAAATCTTTGTCAAAACCAAGAAATAAGATGATGTAGAAAAGGTTGGTCTTGACTTTACCAATCTTGATCTGACTCTAACATGACATTTAAACTGTATGGGAGTAGAATACTCCCAGCAAACACGATATGTAACTAAATTAAGAGCCCAAAACTGATTTCAGGCAGAGTATTAAAAAATCCTGCACAAAGATCAGTTACATGCCTCACAAACTTTGCTAATCTTTAAGACTGGCTGGGTCTAAAGAAGAATCTAAAATTACACTGATGCATCCAGTAATAACAAGAATGAAAAAAGTCTATACAACTCCCATTCAAAATAAAAAACCCAACAAAAGCAGCATTTGCTAACTAAAAAAGCACTTTTTAATGTCTTACCAGTATTCTGTCAAAAGAACAGAATTACTATATGTTTTGTATGATTTCCATTTTCTCATAAACAGAAAGCTTCTTCACTGTTTTTTGATTATTCCCTTTCAACTAGTAGCAGATATTACAGATAATGCTAGGGGAAAAAAAATCACTGCTTCAGATCCCCAAGAGAAGACAATTATGCTAAGACACTGTATCTGTAATTCCCTTAACCTAATGTGTAAAAAAAAATGTATCATTAAGAAGAGTTGCTTTTCACATAGATGAGTCTGAGAATCAAAATTCTGTATTCAGTACTTTCTAAATGCTTCCTACACTAAATTCAAGAGCACAGAGAGTCAGGTATAAATCAGCTCCTGTGGAAAATGATCCACAGACATCCAGACTACAAAGGATTAAATCAGCCACAACAAAAGAAAATCCAACCCAACAACAACAGCAGGACAAGGACAACAGAGGCATTGACTACTTATACTGAACAGAAAGGCTCTGCCACTGTAACTCTCTCTTCAGCAGGAGACACAAATTCATCACATATCCAACATTCAATATAATTTTTTTTCCTACTGTTTCCAATCCTTCCTTCAGTTCTTCTCCTCTTCAGCGCCCTTCCCATAAGCTCCCTGCAACTCCAAACCTGTTTGTGTCACAGCACACAGGGAAATCTTTTTGCCTTCCCAGATTCTGCTTCCACAAACCCTTTCATTCATATCCGCATTAGCATCTTTACTTGCAAATCCACTTCTTTTTATTGCTAACCCTTCACCTGAAACAGCTTTCATCTATTCCCCAGCTGTCGCAGAAAGCTTTCACCATATCTATTCAGCTGAAAAACTTCTTTTTTCCCCACAAATCACTCTTACATGGATTTGCATCCATATTCTCTCTCTACTGGATTTCAAGTATGTTTTATACTAGAGAAGTAAAAGTATTTGAAAGGTGTCGCAAAGGCTGGTTGTCCATGTACATAACATCACAACATTATGTGGAGTGATAACCAGATGGAGTTATGTAACACAGACTTACCCAGAGGGTTAAAGAAAATGCTAGAAAAATATTACACCACTGTGGGCCTTTTTTACACTCATTCTCCAGGACCCCAAAACCAAACAGAGTATTTTTTTTCCCCACTGAAAAATATTTTTACTTCTACCAACCTAAGATTATTTTAGATGAGAAAAATCTCCCATGCCTCTCAGCCTCAGAGTTTACAGGAATAGCAGTCAGCTACTTGGCATGGTGTTTTTCATCACCTTAAGGAGAGAAAAGCATCTGATGTACACTGAAATAAGTTAACTCACCAATAAATGGAATTGAAGCCAAAGAGTCACCAGGTGGGCTGGAACTTGATGCCTTCCTTTCTTCTATTCTCTTTATGTGGACTTCTCTCCGAGCATCGTTAGGTAACCAACAGGTAGTGTCCGAGGCTGCCTCTTGCTCATTCACAGCGAGAATGTAGGACTGATGCCTCAAAGGCTGGGGAGTTTGGAGGCCAGAAGGTGGTTTGTCCCGCATGACCACTGTGTCTTTGTCATTTCCCTGAACATCCATTTGCAGATTTTCAGACTCACGAACATCTTCCCTTTCAAGACCATGAATCTTTTGTCTGATGGAACCATCTATATTGTCAGAGGTAGTTAAACACTCACTTGTTGGCTGAACAAGCTTGGCGGAAGCTGGAGCCAGAGAGGAGGGCTGGATGGTTTTACCAGTTTCTGTTTTGTGATCTGGGGCACCTTCAGCTCGGATCCTTGACTGTTGGTTTAACAAACTGCTTTGATGCAAGTGATTTACTGTTCTTTGGTCTTTGCTGGCAACAGCATCCAGGCCCTGGTTAAGGGGAATTGATGGTTTTGCTGCATAGGGAGCTGAGTTCTTCAGAGAGCTACTTTTAGAACTTCTGGCTGGTGTGAGAGATAACCTCTCTTGTGAAACACCTGCAGATTTTGAAACTCCCCCAGGAGTTTGTGAATCACGAGAAGGCTGTAACATTTTAACGTCTGGTGAAACTTTCTGAAAGTGAGAACCAGGAAGAGAAGCTCTACTACCTGTTCTCCTGTTGTCTGAAATGCAAGTATTCGGAGCAATAGGAAAATTTTGACCTCGAAGGGACATATGAAATGCATGTTGTCTAGATCTGTCATAAATACCTCGCCGATCGTCTTGTTCAGTAAACCCCGTCCATTTGTAAGTCTTTCTCCTATCTCCATTTGCATCTGCAATCATATTCTCAGAATGAAAATTTTCTAGCACTTCACCCTGTTTGCTGAGATAATCCCACGACTGAGCCCTGTGATTTCTAGCATTGACTGAAGGTGAACTTAGAGTATCTTGCGAAGCACTTCGTGGCCATTCTTTCATCAGCACGGGATCTTCAAGCCTTTCCTGGGATACACTTCTCTGCCGGATCTGGACAGACTGGGGAACTCTGTCGTGAGAGGTGCTCCTGCGCCGTACCTGAGAAGCAGTGCGATTTGGCACCACCTGATTATACTCAGTTGTGTTCTGAGAAGCTGCCCTTAAGCTGTCTAACCTCTCCTGTATTGTTCGGGAGCCGTACATGTGCATGCGCCTATTGTCAATGTACTCCTTGTAGGTTTTGTAGGTCTTCCAGTCTATGTGCTGGTGGGAGGTTGGAGAACTGTAGTGATTAGTAGAGACTGAGGGCGAGTCTGTGGCTTGAGTAGGTGGTCTAGTGTTTGGGATGCCTTCTGGACATACTACGTAATTTGAAGCTTTACTTACTGTTCCAGTTGTATCAACTGGTCTTGTTATTGGAGTCTGGGGAAGTACAATGGCAGTGGACACTAAAGATGGTGGTGATGTGGTCCATGCTTTTAGACTGCTTTGATCTTTTAAGCCGTATCTTACTTCCTCTGTCCTGTGTGATGGACCAGCATGGTTATTTCTGCAAGATGGCAAATCTACAGCCTTCTCAGAAGGCACAATAACAGTCCTTACAGTTTCATTGCAAACACACACAGCTGTATTTGATTTTGCAATGTCTGTTGGAGATGGAGGCACTTGTATTTCCATTCTGTAGGCCCTCTCTGGCTGTGTCAATGCCCGGACTGGTCTACTGACTTGCTGTTTCCCCAGCGAGAAGTCAGAAGGGAGCTTGTCTCCAGCTTGTGCCTTAACAGAGGCTGTGGATGTCAGGCGTGGATAACATATTGGTGGTGGTTCAGGTATGTTGTGGGCATTACCACTGTAGGCTTCGTTGCCTTTCAGGTAGGCATCTTGGGAATATGCCTGTGGAGACAAGATTGAGTATTCAGTAGTGAGGGTGATGGAAAAGTTCGCCACCTAGTATTTGCATAAACAAGCTTCAAGAGAGGGGAACACAGGTTCAAAATTCACACTCCCTCTAATTTTAGACAAAATGTTAGCTCAAAAGATACAACCAGCGTTCCATCCTGTTAGTGAGTAGAAACAGAACAAGCAAAATCATGACATACAATCCCTCCTTCAACAATCAAAAAACTGAACTGATCATCAATTCTAGGAAATACTGCGAGTAGGACACTGAGTCAGGTTTCTCAAAATCCATAAGCACACAACATAGTATTTTTCTCCCCTTTAATTCTGCTTTCTAACACGATACTTCACACATTTTTCTCATTTAAGCATCCCATTGCTGGAAACTGGAATTTCACAGCAATCGATAGGTTAAAATGCTGCATAATAAATTCAACTAGCACTAGAATATTCTCTATACACTTAGGGTATAAAATAACTCTATTCACTTAATGCAGTAGATATGAAAAATACAGACAAATAAATAAGACATATATACACACTCCTCTAAGATGTCTTCTACATAAAAGCTACTGTTCCTAAACATATAATAAATAAATTGAAGCGGTAACATATTGTTGTAAGCCAACACCCTAGAAGTCATCTTATATTTTACAGGAGACAGTAAGTACATAGTACACAAATTTTACTGCAAAAGATATTAATGATATTTAGCATTTTTAACTTTGAGGTACAAATAGTATGAAAATTCATACATATTCACCACTGTCCACACACTACTGAAACCTAAACTGAAATCTCTCATTTCTTTAGTGCATTTTGCATTTTCATGCATAACAACCTGACTCCTAAGGAAAAAAATGGTTATATTATACACAGTATGTTTCTGCAGCATTTCTGAAAGCAGCATTTGTCATTGTGAAATTAACAGAACATTCAAAATAATAAATCAATGCAAAGCATACAGCATACTTAAACAATATTCTATCATTGAAAAACTTCAGCATGACTTTGTTCAGTTTGAACATTATGAAATAAAGAGCCAATGCAGAGCCTGCCAGTGTAACAGAAGATTAAAATAATTCCTAAGGGCTTTTATACGCTTAAGAGTGCTATCATATAACAGCATTTCCTGTTCAAATCATAACATGCTCAATTCCAGTATATCAATATGCTCCGTCATAACAGCAGACAGTTATAAAAGCCCAAGTGCAGCCATAAAATTAACACAGAGCAAAGTGGAGAGGAGGGCGAGGCATTTACAATACTGCTGCAATGTTACACCAAGCATTAGTAAAGTGCAAAATATTAAAGCACACTGAGAGAAAACAGACCAAATAACACAGGCACAAACCACAAATTAAGAGATTAGCATTATGACGAAAATTCAGCTCAGACTATCTAGCTCATTTCCAAACTTGCTGTTTCATATTCTTGCTTCCCACAAATCATTAAGAAAAACATGCCTTACAAAACCATCAGAGAAATGGCTACTGTACATTTCTTACCAGTGCTGTGACATCCTTTGTAAACTGCAGCTGGCAGAAAACAGGAAAACACAGTAAAAACTGCTTACAGATGTAAAGATAGAATTATCTTGTCATATTGATGTTGACTACAGCAAGCTAAAAATACAGCTACACTGATTTCACTGGAAGGTACCAACAGACATAAAGGGCAGTAGAGCATAAAAAATAACTTCGCCCTCCTTGTGAGCACGTCCATCTGATGCTTTTATCTGTTCCTTACGTTTATCCTGTACCTTTACAGAAAGAGAAATATGTTTGTGCCGTTTTGCCTCGGTGCATCCCTACACAGCTGCCTGCAGAGAGCTCCGGCTCCGTGCAATGAGATTTCCCTTCCACTACAGCAACATTACTGTCTCATTTCCCTGGGCTGCTACCATCCATCCCTGCTTCCTGGTGACGAAACAACAGCTTGATTATGCATTTAAAATAGCACACCCCTTCCCCACATATATCCAACCACGACCACAAACTGTCAGCTGACTGCAGCTGCTTTCGCGCTGTACATATGAAATTAGAGGAATGATGCTGCAGAAACACTCTCCTCATGTGATTCCTAATTTTTTTTCCTGCACTCATAGTAAAAATCAGAACAGGCTTCCACTGACACATTTAATGGAGGGGAGGAATATACGAAGATAAACATTTCTAAACTCTTAAATAAATAGGTATTTGAGAACTTGATGGGTTGAAGAATTAAATAAAAAAAAATTGGAAGAGATACTGAAGACTCAAAAAACAGATTGAGCAAAATACTTCTGGCATGCAAGACAAACAAAAAAACATTATATACTGGCCCCTAATCAGAAAATAATTATCATTTTATACAGCTGATATCCCACCTTCTCTGGGAAGCGCACACATTACACCAACAGAAAATACCCCATTTATGTTTTTGTAAAACATTCCCCTGACAAACAACGCTTCATTGACTTTGACAGCAGAAAGGGTAAATTCCAAAGCTGGTGTGATCTGACTGAAGCTGAAGACTACAAGTGAGTATAAAAATAAGTTCTCAGCTCTAGACAAATTTTATCACAGGTATTAAAATACCACCTTCAGAAGACAGCATTCCCACAGGGTCCAAAATGAGATCAGCTAGGTTTTCTCCTCCCCCAAAAAGTATGTTTCCATGATTGCAGGTATATCCAGACAGACAGACTGCTTCTGTGTAAGACAGTTACTGTAAGGTGTATTTCTCCTCTCAACCCCATTTACACCCACTACCCAAGAAAGCACTGAAACAAAGCAGAACATACTTCCAAGAAAGAGAAAGTTTATAGATGGGACTGTGGGATAGTTTTGTGGGATATTTCCACAAAGAGTATCTGATATCTCTGTTTCATAACTCTGATTAAGGGCCTACAGAAAATAATGCAAATTACAAAAAAAGGATGGATCTGTCCTGCAAATGTCAGGATGCATTATCAGCCTTTCTATTAATGAAATATATTAACTGCTTTTAAGGACAAAGTGATGTGAAATACACCGATGTGTTTATTACTTAATACGTTGTTTTGATATTTAACATATTTTGCAACCACATAAAACACAGCTTGAGTATTACTCTCTCTCTTTAGTTTCTCTAACAATAAATCATATGAAAAATACAACCTTAATCTCTAAGTGATTGCAACAGGATACATTCATAAAAATGTCATCAGGTGAATTTTATGTATTTATAGTCTTAAAACAAAAACCAAATCAACGAAACGAGAAAAGGCCTGCAACTTGGAGAACAGAAATATTTTTTTAATATTCAGATTAGTAATGCTCCTGATTCAGACACCAACCAAGCCATTTCAATTTCCAGAACTGGATACTCAGCAGTTATTCAGAAATCCCAACATGATCCAAAGATTAGTCTAGATGTCTTATGAGCTCTTTTTCACCTTCTCAAAACAACAGCAGTTTTAAAATACTAACATACAAATGCAGCAATTTAGAGTGACATTAACTGCTCTGATGGATAACAGCTCTGCAACAATTACCAGAAGAAAATTGCTGCTCTTACAGTAGGAACTCAGCGTGTTTGTAGTTATTTGGTACCATTTCTTCCCACCTTGCAATCTGGTTTTGTTTGCATGGTTTGCAAACTCCTATGGTAAAGAATTAATTTCTTACTGCACATCTGTAGAACCATTAAGGGTTTAACACCTAAGGTAATCCATTCATGCCATGATAGGCAAAACACATTTTAAGCAAATAAACCCTTTTGCAACGTGTTTAATCAACCACCCAAAATTCAGCTAAAGGACTTTGGTCCCACTTTTACCACCTTAATTTTACGCTTTTAGATGCCAGAACAGTAACAACCAAATGCATGAGGATTCCTCTGGGAAAGAACCATGGTGAAACTCTGTACTTTGAAGAGATCAAACCAGCCATATCCTACACCCATTAGCCCAAATTCATGAAAACATACAGCCCTATGTTTCACTGAGGACGGGTGTGCTTCACTACAGGATGAATAACAACACCGATTTCAACAGAACTATTCACTAAATTGGTGAATAGTTGGCATTTTGATGAATCAGAAGCTAACATGCCCAACTCCTTGCAAGACTAAGCTTGAGGCATTCTTCTTTCCTTCTCCAACTGGTTTGGCTTCAGATTTTATTTCTTCACTACTAAATTATTCTCTTACCTGATCTTAACTTAGTCTCACAGTCATCATGAGTATGGAAACTGCACACCAGAAAGGTTTACAGCTCTCTTAAGAGGAAACACTTAGTTACAGTTTGTTCTGGCAAGAATGTTAGTAATACAGCTCAAGTGCTTTCATTTTACTCTGAGACACCCAAACACTACAGTCAGACAATGGTATTTGAAAAAAACCCAAAAAAACACATGCCCCTTCTTCCTAAAGGCAGTGCATTTTTAGTATACAAAATTTAATGCCTTAGGCCAAATAAATTTTATTTCCAAATACAAGCTGTGTAAGAGACTTTCTTGTAAAGTCCAAAATTGCAGTTAGGAGGGTTGATGCAAATGGTATTTTCTAACATGCAGTGCTCGACAACAAAATCTAAGTCTCTTCTTCTAGGTCACTGTGTCTTCACACCACCATCCTGCCTTCCACTGTACTTACTGCCACAGCTTTAATATTAACCTCTGTGCACATCAGTAACTGTCAGCACAAAATCTGGAAGTAAACAAGTGCTCCAAGTCTCTGGACTAAATACAGCTACTGAGCAAAACATCTCTATTAAAAGGGAAAGCAAATGAAAATATTTCACAGTTTGCCATGTTCCTCCACCAGGTCTGATGCAACTGGATGGTCACAGGAAGAAAAACAAAATTAAACTGGCAGTCTTTAACACTAAAGCCAACTATGGGCAGACCTGTAGTCAGAGACACGAGGCTACTGGGGCATGTAAAGCTCTAGGATACATTTCCTCATTTACATAATTTTTCTTTTTGCTGTTGTTAGGGAGGGTTTCTTCCCTTTATTTTTTTTTTTAATTATAGGTGCACAACTGGCAATTTTAGGGTACCACAAGGCCCTGAGAGCCACCAAATCCCACAAAAATTCTAAGTTCAGAAATGATAATGCAGCAAACTCTTCTCTCCTTTACAGATCTACCAATACACTGAAAATTTCCATATCACTTGACTAGAAGGACAAACAAAAAAGAAAATCTGTGCTTCAGTTGACTTTTACTCATTTTTCTGGTTATTCCCATCTAGAATTTTTGATTCCCCTTCTATCTATGACAAGAGAAATATTTCTGTTCAAATGTGGTCAACTTTCAGTTACTGATCTGCAGCTTCATTGATCCGTAATTCTGAGGAAAGATTAAGATTTAATTAAAATTATAAAAAACATAATAGTAAACAACCCTCTTTTACTCCCACGTTTACCATTATCCATACAATGCTCAATACCATCTTCCCATAAATGAAACTGCAAAGTTCTTTCTGGAAGGCTAAGGCACATTTCAACAGACTTGGACACTGATAGAATTTAATGGTGACAGCACCTAAGACCAAAAGTAATTTCTTACCTTTTGGGGCAATTCCTGTAAGGAAATGGTTTTTTATAAATTAAACTACTGGAGGTAGGCTAAAAGTTTGCTAAGATGTACTTCTTTCATAACTCTGATTAAGGGCCTACAGAAAATAATGCAAATTACAAAGAAACTGATAGATCTGTCCTGCAAATGTCACACTGAAGGATGCATTATCAGCCTTTCTGCTAATGAAATCTATTAACTGCTTTAAGGACAAAGTGATGAGATTTTTAGAAGAGTGCGTATGAAAAGTGCCAGAAAATGAATGGTGAAAAAAGGAATACCTTACCTATAGTATGTATTTTGATAGACAACATAATTATACACATCTACAAAATAATATTCACATATATTTATCTGTAATAAGCACCATATATAATGATTAATATGCTACATTACAAATAACCTTCCAAATAGACAGCTCCAATGCAGATCATAAAGATACTATTTTTCAAAGTGGTATTTTCAAGTGCCTGGTACTTAGAAATTCAGTGACTTGTAGGCTGTATTCTTTTTTACATACACAAGGAACAATTAGCAAGTAAGTACATTCCAACATGAACATTCCCAGAAAAAATGGTCCAAAAATCCTGCATACAGAGGACACACTAACATACCCGTTAGACACAACAAAGCCTACTGACAACACTCACAATAATACTCACCTGCAAACAGGCATAGAAAACTCAGTTTACTCTATGGAGCACCTTTACATTCAGTATTTTCCACATAGCACAAAAAGCTTTTGAACAACTGCAAAGTTGTCAAAATTTAAACAGTATTTTAGTATTAAACTTGTTATCCAAAGGCTACAAAACAGCAACTTTGAATTCCAATTCATGGAATAAACTTGAGAAAAATGAATTATTTGTAGTTGACCTAAATGCGTCTTCCCATTTGCATGAAGTCAGCGGTACTAAATCCTACAAGATGCCAAAATTCTGTCAAAAAAGGTTGAGAACACTATAGAAATTGCATATAGATACATCAGATTTGAAACACTGAGGATAACATGACATAGAAATAATCCTCCTCTTCCTAGTTTAAAAATGGTCACACACCTAGAAATGTTTCAAAATAATATATTTTGATAAATTTAAGTAAAGTTATCACAAATTTGAGGAAGAACATGAAAAAAACCAACACATACACACCTGTCAAGAGTCCAAGATTTTGTTATGGATGTAGGTATTTTAAGTATCCTTTTCCCCATCTACAAAGTGACATTTTCAACATCACACCAGTGAACGAACACAGCTGACACTGGTTTCACTAACGGTAGGATTTCACACCTAATTCCCTTCCAAGTAAGCACTGTTCACATGCCACAGAGGGCAATGGCCTGTGGATTGGACCACTTCATTGTTACTAGTGATGAATGGATTTGAAGCCTTCTTTTCAGGAAATTCAATATACCAAGAGGTTCACAGACATATATGGTTATTTCTGAAGACTAAACTCAAGGTTTATAAATAGCAAACTAAGGATAGAAACAAGCAACTGTGTTTCTAGCCCTCAGTCACGAGCACAGAGTAGTCTGCCAAATACTATAAAATTTAGCACAGCCAGCATCGTTCCTGAATATAATGAAATTATCCCATCCTCACTGCACTAGATATACCATTTGTTACCTCATACTATAATATCCAGTAGTGCTTGGAGTTTTGCTGTTGTTACAGCATACCAGTATTTAACATCATTTACAATGACTGACACTATTTGAAGACATTTACAGTGACATATGTCACAGAAAACAAGAAATTTATTTAATATTCTATAATAGCTTACATAACATGACTTCAGGTGTAAGTTCTTCCTCTATTATAACTCAGAGGAATTGCATAGATTCCTCATTTTACTGAAGTTACTGAGAATGTACTGTCTCAAAAGATTGCAAATTATTTCACAAGTGCTAAAATCGTTCCTCCTGTGTGGTGGGCTAAAATAGATTTAATTACAAGCCACAACTGACAGACTCTGCTTTAAGATGCAATTCATTTTTCTCATCTGTTTCTTCACAAGTTGCAGCTAAGATTGACCCTTGGAAACATATATACTGAATTGTTCTGTGGCAGGACTGAATGAACAAACTGCTGCTATCGGAGGTCATTTCCAACAGGCCCAAGTACACCCAGTGCTCAGCATTATGGATACAGGAAGCACCTGCACCTCCATGGTTTTCCTCTGGAAAATGCTATGCGGAACTGGAAGCCCTCGAGAGCAGTTCACTTTATCCCAAACAAATGCATCTCAGTAGCATAAAGTCCTTCTGTATCATGACCCAACCCAACAGTGAACAACTGAAGGAACTCACAAGCTACAGGGTCAATGTAAAGCATTTTTTGCAAAATCATGACTTCACCTGTCAAACCTAATTCTCTTTCTATCTTCAACACAGCAACTTCACATACAAAATTCATCATTCTTATCACATCTTAGAACGAACTTTTGTATAATGACACTTGAGGATTTTACATATATCCCATCTTTTTCTAGAACTTCCACAGGCAGGTATTTTTTCTCTTTTCTTTATCCCTCAATCTCCTCAAGAAGAATGACCTTATTTTCTTTTTGTTAATATCCTTTCCTAACCCGTAATGGCAACAATCATCCTTTTTTGTCCTCTGCCCCCATCTCACCTGTTGATATAACAAGCTATATACAAGCAACTATTTTTCTTCTCTACTTCTCCTGAAGTCTGCTCTTTGTGTTTCACAAGCAGAGAGATGACGTGCCTAAGACCTTCTCATCCAGACAAATACAAACGTTTAACTTTAAAACTACAAATCTCACCTTGCCCAGATTCTTACACTGTTAGGGCTACAAGACTGCATTAGATGCATATGATAATTAGATGCATTCAGATAATTAGAATGTTAGCATTATTCCTGCATTTATACATATTCACAGTTCCAATTAAAAAAAAAAAAAACCACACACACCAAAAAACACCAAAAAACACCCCAGCAGCTTTTCTCTCTCTCCCACTTATTCATGCAGTCAAAACCCACACCCTGCCCCCAACATTTTCTGTGTTGGATTATTCAAATACATCTTCATCCAATGTTCTCGAAATATCACTTCTATTCTAATAATCCTGGCTTGTTGTCCCAGCTGGAGAGTTCCTGTACTAACTTGTACCTTCACTTTAATGCAAAACAAAGTTTTTTGGTTTTGTCTTTACCCATTCATTTGGGCTGTAATAATGGAAAACAGGTACTGAAACCCATAGGTTTTTCTGAACACAAAGCCATCTTACTACTTCAGTGTGGATTAGACAGTACACTTTTCCAACTACTAACAAGAAAATCTACCCTGCTTGTCATCTTCTCCTCTCCTCTGCTTCCAATTAAAAATAAACTAGAACATATCAATGTACTAGGTGTTTTTTTGATTCTTCACAACATGTACTTGCATATCATGTATTATTCAAGACTCTTTTGGACTTAGAGACACTAAATGGGAGATGAAGTATCTTACTACACATGCAAGACCTTAATTAAAATGAAGAACAATAGGCACTAGTGCAAAAAAAACATTTACAGCAGCCACAATTAAAAACTTTGGTAATAACCTTTGGCCCATTCATCACACTTCTTAATCCATGCACAATTACTGACTTATTAACAAAGGCTTCATGTGCTAGTTTTTGAATTCAAATTTTTTAGAACTGGACAACCTAGTTAAAGGAAGCAATCCGACTCATAAATTCTAACATAATGAAATTAATCCAAATTACAGTAAAAATACAAACAAGAGGTATTTCTTAACATGCTAGAAATATCATGTGAAGACAGCACTCCCTATATTTGGATTCCCCTGAAATTTCAGGCATGGCAAGGAGATAGGAAAATATCTAAGGCACTACAACGAGATAAATATTAACTCTAATTATTTGCTGATAGCACACTTCAAAGACTTTGTAACCAACAACAGAATATTTTTGTTTAGGTAATATACTCTCTGAACAGAAGCTTCATAAACATACCAACTGAAGGATATCCTCATCTTTTGGCATAACACTAAGTTCCAATACGCTGTCACTGAAAGAAATAGGAAAAAAAAATCAGATACTTTTTCAGAAATATATATTATATATTATTTTTATTAATTATGTAATGATATATCAATTATACAATAATTTAATATTACATTTTTAAATTAAAGTATTTTTAATGATCACAGAATTTTGAGATTTTCGATTCTTATTACATACATAATCTATTCACTTCCATAGATGAAAACTGCTCAAAAACTCCAACCCTCAGGTATTATGACAAATACATAACACAAAAGTAAATACTGATTTCCACTAGAATCTTAGGAAGTAAGAGTAGAAGAGAAATCTGACTGAGCCAGTTTATTGAGCCAACATACTGGTTTGGGCAGTTTTATTTCCTTTTTTTCTTTTCCTTCCTCAAGTCCTAAGGTACACTGTTTGGAGCTTCTTGGACAAAACAATGTGACAAATCCATTAACAAAAGCTAAAACTTTCCTCTTTCTTCAATTTAAAACTAAAGTCTCTTAGCACTCTTTAAAATTGCTGTGGTGACATCATAATCACCACATCATGTGAAAAGAGGAGCAATACCAAGGCAAGTACTGACCTACACCTTTCCACTCCAATCACCTCCTAGCAGAATCAACTTAAACAGTCATTCAGATGACATCTGAAATATGGATGAAAAACACATGCTATTTGTAAGTGCTGCATTTGTCAATCTGAGCTGCTGAAACCAAAAGCAGCAGCAGCAGCATAAAGATCCAGGAATTTGAATAGTTCAATCAGTGTGACTCAAACACAAGTAAAATCAGGACACCAAATGTACAGCACCAGCTACCCAGTGAAGTATTTTAAAAACAGTGAAATCTACAGTTGGCATCTACCAGACTGTGTTTTCACAAGCAAGAGAGAAGTATATGCTTGTAATATTGGATACAGAATAGATGAATTTATTATCTTATCCGAGATAATGGAATAAACTGTTCACATTCATTAAATGTGAAGTGGAACAGGTACAGAGAAGGGCTACAAAAGACAGTCTGTTGTAACAAGAGTCTATTATGATGAGGCCAAAAAAACAAAATGAAGTTACTGTGACTGTTATTTAGAAATCTCACATGTCAGAATTAAAAAAGGATATTAAAAAAAAACCTGACTAGTATCAGCATAAAAAAAAGGGCATGCAACCTAACTGGGTAACTCAGAAATCAGCCCATCTTTACTGGTTAGTACAGTACATTAGGTGAGGAAAGACAAAACCAGCACAAAGACTGGCCCAATGACAGGGCACACCAACCAGCCAATGAAAGCACTGAGAAGAATCTCAGTTTATTTCTGCAGAAAAGAAAGCCATCATCTCAAAATGTAATTTGTGATTTATTATGCTTTCTTATATGAAAAATGTTTCTACTTTGTGGTTCCTTTTCCATTTTCTAGCAACCACAGACATAACGCAGAATTCCAAAATAGCAGAGTAAGGGTATTTGGTTTAACAATCTTTTCAAACCATTATTCATTTTGGAAAAGAGTGCTCTCCAAGCAGCATAAAACTTGCTTTAGTCTTAAAGCTGAAGATCTGTGATTTAAGTTTTTGTTTTTAAGTCCACACACATCTAGGTAAGTCTTCAAAAGCCTTGTGAAGATTATTTTAAAATACTGAATTATAAGAAACAAGGAAGTATTGACTTGATATGCACTTAAAACAGCATTTCCCATATTGACTGAATGCATAAACAGCTTGAGGCATTTTTAACAAAGTGTTCAGATTTCAGTTCTACACATGAGTAGCATGTATGTAAAAAAATCGTATCAGGCAACTGCTTACTTGCAAGATGAAGACTCTGGATGTCAAAAATATGATAGCACTGTTCCTCTTGAAGTACTTTTTATATAAAGAAATATAATTTGACACGGAATAAACCATACTCATTGAAGTATTTTGCATGTTTCCCCTCCTCCCCCTTTTTAAGAAAGTGATTAAATCTATTTACACAACTAGTATCTTTTTAGAAGACATTCAGAAGACTAAAGGATTCCATTCAGAAGTAATGTTTTACAATATAATTCAAATAACTTTTTAACTATTATATTCCTGTTTGCCTGAAGAATCTTTTGAAGACAATTTGGATATTCTTACTTGTGACATGCTCTCAGGATGTTTTTTAATTCTCATATCAGAAACAGAAAGTATTAAGGAAGACTTCTGGTTTACTGTACGATATAATGTAAATGCAAATTATGAACTAGAAAGCATTAGTAAGAACCACCCCACAGAAAGTGACAGTCTACACTGGGGCTCCAGACACAGAACTCTCAGTGATATTTATCATTCCAATTACTTTCATTATGCCTTCTGAGAGTTAAATTCAAATGTCTTCATTTCAAGTCATCAAACTACAGCACTACTCAAAGACTATCTTCCGATGCATTATTTTGTATTAATGAAAATAATACAAAATTCATTAGATGCAGTAGCTAAACTCTGTACATTTCTGAGTAATCTAAACACTTTCAAGAACAGTTTGAAAAGAGAAACAAGCAGAATTAGACAAATATTCAAATTCTCCAGTCTAAGAAAAAAAAGAGGGGAAAAAGAGAAGTTGCAAATGAGAATCTGTTTCTTCTTTTATTTGGAATCATAAATAATTTACAGAGTTGATGTTAGCAATCAACGTATCTCCAAGTCAATTAGATATGTAAACAGATAAGAATAAATTCTTAATGGACCAAACCAGCAACTGTTGGAAAAGAGTAGAAAATGCAGAGTTAAAAGTGCAGTCATGATTGATCTTAGAGGACTGTAGTTAATTCTAGCAACTTTCTGAGGTGTGCCTTTCACCTCCCAGAGGAAATAATCAGTGTAACTTCAGTTTTGCTATCTCCAAGCAGAGGAAAATAGAAAACATTCTAGACACAGCTTGAAACTTTTCTGGGAACAGTACAGAGCATGGCTGAATTATATCCTTAAGTCCCACTGGAACATACAGGTATCATTTCATCCAAAGCAGCTAAGTTCTGATGTCTGCAGCATTATATAGTGAAGACAAGCAGCTAAAATTGAACAACTTTTTAGAAAAATAATAAGCAGCTATAAAAATGGAGTCACAGAAGTAATCCTAAAAAAAAGTCTGCCAGCCTGCACTGAGTTTTATGCAAACAGCTGAACACTGAGCAATACAGAAGCCCTCTCTTTCAAGAGAAAAGAGGACAAAATGTGTTGTGACCTTAAAAACTGCTCTGAAGATGAGCAAAATGACAAAAGAATAAGCATTTACACTCATCAACATGTTTGAATGAGTAATTAAGAACAATAAAATTACAGCAATTAAAGTGTCTAGAAAACTAACATACAACATATTAAGACTATGAAGGAAACTGCCTTTAAAAAATATTTCAGCTGACAACTCAGCCTTTCAAAAGGCCTTTCAGCAAGCTGCTTTCACAAGGTCAACTAAAGAAGCCAAGATGTGCTGGTTGAAAGATCAGCTAAGACACAAAACACAGCAAAAATTGTGTCACTGGGTGTTTTTAATGCAAAGAATATAAGTACATTCAAGAGTGAATTTGTACAAGGCCAACGTATCAAGAATAACTAAATCAAGCAATGAAGATAAAACCTGCAGTTTAGCAACTTCCTGAAACAAAGATTTTTAGCAAGTGGGCTGGTATTATCTGACCACTCAATCACTCCATAGTTCCAGTGTCTTCAGGGACTTCAAAGAAATCTTTACTGGGTATTATCATAGAGGACAATGGCATAACAGACCATTAGCCTGACCCAGGTGGCAATGCTAATCCAAGAGCAGAATGCACCACAACGCAATTTTATTTGCCATGAAATGGCAGCATAAGAAGTAAAAAACTTATGTTCAGGCCAAACTGCTCTGAGCTCAAAAATACTGTTTTCAAGCAAAGAATGAAAGACAGCTGACTGTTCAGTCACATGAGAAGTACTGCTTGTAAGCTACAAGACATACCTGATGTGGAGTCTGAGCTCTTTTTACGGATCAGATTTAATATTTATCTGTTTATCCTACAAGGTTCAGCTGTAGACTTCCTGATGGCTGTATATACTGTATAAAATGCTCAAGCATACACATGACCTTTTGTTACAATCTTCTGCGATGCACACATCTGGCTCGCGAAAACAAACTGTTCTCTCCTAACAAACAATAGCATCCCTTCATCCTCCCTGCCCTCATGGAAATCAGGGGACAGATGCAGCAGTGTGCTACACCAGATACTCACTGGCAAGACCTTGCTCAGGTGTCCTCAGTTTATCCACAGTGGGCAGGGCTTCAGTTCTACTAAACAGTCCACTACCTACACTCACTGAAAATAAACTCTATTCACAGGAGCACCTACAGTTAAGAATCACTGACCACACAGGCCACTCAAAGATGTGACTGGTCTCCTTCTTGGATTAAGAGAGTTAATTGACTGATCTACATAGCTGGGCACACACTATCTTGGGTATATACTATTGTACAATAGTGCTGCTTGTAAAAATACAAAATAAAGAAACAATGCATAGCTAGTGAAGGAAATAAAAAAGCCCACCTGTCTGGCTCTTGTACAGACAAAACATGTCACATTAGTGACACAAAACATGTATCAGTCTACCTTGTCCATCCATACCTCTGAATGCAGTTTTGTTGTTTATTAAAAAACCAAAACAACAACAACAAACATCCAAAACAAAACCACAGAGACACAAACCACCCGAGATGAACAAAATCTTGAATAAGGACATCACTGAAATAGGGAGATCAGATTCTAATTTTTCCTTCTTCGAACAGTAAGCATATCTAAGTTTTAACACGTGACGAGCCACTAAAAATATGACAAGTGAGATGTGCTCCGAAACCATCCTTTCACACTGATCATAATACATCTTTTTGCCACATAACTCTGTACTGTATTGGAAATTTGTTGCTGTAGAACAAAAATTGACATCAAGAAAACTGTAAAAATGGAGGCAGACTTGAGACATGAAAGAGCTCACGCACAGACATGACTGCACAAGTGCTTGTCAGCTGCAGAAGCAGTAAGTATTAGTATTTTCTCAACTCTGAGCAAGGTTCATAATTTGCTGCAGAACAGAGGAAAGCAAAGACTTACCGCAGATATTCTGCAGGTGTGTACTAGCATGAACTTTTTCCTTCACCAGATATGCTGATTTCCAGTTCTTAGATCTCATAAGCAAGTTGAGTTTTATAATCTTCTTTTCCAACCGACAAATGTATGCATACCTAACCTGTTTATTTTCAGTTCAAACTTCCCTCTATAACACTGGTGTTATTTGCTAACAAGGGACAAGTATCGCAAATAAAAGGACTGTGGTACTATTCAGCACACCTATTCTCAAACTTCTCAGCAATCAGCAAATATATGAAAACAGAAGTAATAAAACTGAGTGTGTATTAATGAAAATTTAATAATGCAATGACTTTTCAAAACTCCCTTAAGTGGTCATTTCATGCTCAGTATACAAGAAGTGTGGCACATAATGATAATACTATCATCTTACCTGTTCTGTATTAAAGCAATGACTTGAGAATATGTCTTCCCAATAACACTTTCTCCATTGACTTTTATAATTCTGTCACCTGTAGAGGGAAAAGTTGTAACTGAAATTAGTTTGTCTACATGTTTTTTAAACAGTTTTTATTTTGTATTTCTATACCTCACAATAATCAAGAATACCCATGTGTTAAATTCAAAGTTAGTCTTCCTCAAAAATAAAAAGAAAATATTTCTCCAAATATCTTGTTACACCTTCTTCAAAGAGTTTCACATACTCTCATAAATTAATTATCAAATATATTGCATAGAGCTATTCTTAGCCTGTGATGAAAAATCTATCCTGTTCTTTTGACCAAATGATATTTAAGGCATCTCTGATCACAAGAGCAGAAAGGTATCTCGAATTTCCTAATGAGGAGAAAATGGTCTGAAGGATTACAGGTAGAGAGCTTCAAAAAGCTACTGGAGGAAGAAGAGCTGAAAGAAAGGACCCGTGCAAAGTGAGGCAAAGGGAATGGCTTTTTCAACACTGCTTTAGAAACTGAAAGCCCTTTTTGTGTTTCTGACATGATCAAATAAAAGCAAGGAAAATCTGTTCACTCTGACTACTCAGCCTGTCTTGGGAACAATAACGCTTTAAATGCTTGTGCTCTGTGGAGGTTCCCCATACAGACCCCAGAGATTAACAAACTACACAGATCTGACTTTTTAATTTTGTCTGCATACATAAAGTAAACATCATGCCAATAAACTGGTGTGATATCTCAACTTTATAAACGTTTACCTATTCCTCTTCATCCACTGGTTACCACTTTTCTTCTTGCCTGAAAGAACTCTTGAGTTTTGTCTCCTGCTTCCTAAGCAATGAAAGAAAGCTTGGTGGCAACAAGCTCTGAACCCTGTCCTGGCTAGCTCATACTGCAAAACTTTCCCAGAACACACCAGATCCTTCTCTGGGACTTCAACTGGCTCTTCTCCAGGTTGTTTAAGAACAGCCTGTAATGTGGGCTACATTGCCACAGATCTTTACTCAGCATTCCCACTAAAAACTATAATTAGGAGTATCATTAGAGTAGGTCATATAATTTTATCTATACTTGTGCAGCTTCTATTTTTCACAGAAGCAGACTAGATTACACACAGCAGTGACACGAGCCTACTTGAAATATGCATCCCATGGATCTGCCAAAAGATCTGGTGGGGACGCACTGCAGAACTGGATACATAAATGACAGGAGCACAGAGAACTCCGCAAGTACAACTTTGTTACGTTTCAGATACATAGGAAGGGGAAGTCAGCGCTGCAGTGCAAAAAAGAATACAGAAACATGAAGGCTTTTTCTAACAGCCCTCCATCAGTCTGGTGGCCTGCTATGTATTTTGATCAAAGTAGAAATTAATCAGAATGTCCTTTCCACACACATTTTAATTCTTTTTATTTTTGCATATAGATAAATGACAACACAAAGACCAAGACCTGGAAAATACAGACCTGTTTTGGCTGTTTGTATTTCAATATTTCTAATATTTATGAACTCCCAAATACATTATTTTTTAATGAAATGCCTTAGAGGTTAAATATGAGAGACGTATTATCTTTCTAACCCTAACAAAGATGATTCTACAGGAGTTTTAAAAAATAATTCAGAATGGACTGTCTCATTATTAAGATACCTTTCCCTCTTGCTCAAATTGGCAAAAATACTTCAAGTTTTCTGGTGAAAAGCAGCCAAATAAGCTCCTGAGACAGAGCTCATTTATCATGCGTGACAAAAGTTATGTCGAAACTTTCAGTATTACAAAGGACCACCCCAGCAGTAAAATAAGAATTGACAAACATAACTTCCTAAACTCATATTGAATATTCAAGTGTTTTCATTTGTGTGACCATGAAACAGAGCAAAGTTATATTAGGAAAAAAAAAAAAATAAATACAGTTGATTCTACAAAATACGATACAGTGTCCGCATGAAAGGTTAAGCAATCTAACTGGCTGATTATTCCCTGAGTGTTTTATAATACCAAGACAGAGATATAGTAATATATTTCACCCTAAAATTCATAAACAAGAAATACTAGCATGACCTAATTAGATGTTACTGCTATATGCAGTGTGTTTAAGAAGAATATTCTAGTTATTAAAATTGTCTATTCTCATTTATTTTCTGCTCTTTATTCTGGGCTCCTAAAAATCTCTTCTACAACTAAAAATAAAATATTCTCTACAGATTTCATCCCTCTCAATTTGGCAGACACTGAACAGAGCAGAAATTAACATGGTTCTTCTGTACAAACTCAACATATGCTGCATTTTATCAAGCCAAAACATCTTTATGTAATAGCAATCAAATTTTGCCAAAGTAGCCTTTCTCTAACTATCTACGGAGGAGTTAAAAAAAAAAACCAAAACACCAAAACCTAACCCTTATGGTGTACAAGGAGGATCTAGAACTGTTTCTAAACTGATCAACCTAGAAATTTCGCATTTTTTTTGGAAGAACATACAAAAGTTATTCTACTCCAGTCAAATAGAGGAACATAACTCTTTTTTCAAAATACATCAACATCCCATTACCATTACTGACACAAGCACAAGACTTTCATACAATAGAAGTTTTGCCATATTTTTAAGAAACCTGGGTTCATGGTGGCATTCATCTATGTTTGTAACTTTGTCACCTGTAAGATTTTCTATTCTAATATAGCTTTTTTCTTCTTTCAGCACTCAAGCAAAGGTATGACACAGTTCACAAAAAACCTCCATGTTTTCTGCTCTTCAGTTTGATTAAATGAGCAATTGAATGGAATTTTTTAAGAATAGAGAGATTTGGACTGTTCCTATTTGATTTAAAGGAGGTAGAGCAGAAAAATTTTATTTAATGTACAAAGATCTGAATGTTTTCAGGTTATCAATTTGTTCCAAACTAAAGAAATAGGAGCTTACAGGTATTATTTTCCTTTTTTGCCTCTTCTTCATGTATTTTATTACTCTCTTTAAGATAGCAAATCAAAAAGACTAAGACTTTAATGCCTTAATAAGCAAAACAGTGCTTCCAAGGTGAAAAACACTGGAGGACAACTTAAAAGCTTCTAAAGGAAAGAACAAGGTTTAAATGGAAGAAAAAAGTATGTACTAGCAACTTAAACCATATCTACTTTACATCATGTACATAAACACTCTACTGAACAGTACCTGTGCACAGCCCAGCTTCAAAAGCAGGTCCACCCTCTTTAACTTGTTTAACGAATATGGTATCCATTGGCTCCAGTCTATTTCTTTGTTTTCCTGAAAAAGAAAGAATATCTCTTAACAGCATTTCATTATACTGCATTACAGTGTTTTCACTTCCAAAATATTTTGGGATGTGATCCTGCTGCATTCACAGAGATATACAAAGAAATAGTAATGCAATGGAAACCGAAAAATAAAATTTTAAAATCTTCCCTTAAAAGGAAAAAAACATTAACACTGATTTACAGTTCTCATGGACCACAAAAGTGACTTTCCAACAGTGTTTTTCAGAAACTCCAAGATGAAGTCTAAAGTTTTCTTGAAGATTTACCAAGGTTCAAAAAAACTTTCATAATTCAAATTATATGCACAGCATATGTCTGCACACGCTGTACCACGTACAGCTGTATTTTCTTGCTTTCTCAATACACATTTAATTTCTATACTTCCAGAAATACAGGTACCTTTTGGTTTTACATGTCTGTCACCAAAGCTAAGTAATTCTTTGTTAAGTAGCCACAGCTTCTGAAAATTAAGATAGAAATTAAGATAGTGTGGGTGTACAGTAAAAAAAAAAAAAAAAACAAAGCAAAAAAACCCCAAAACTCCACAGTTAAACTAGCAGGCTAAAATACAGTGTTCCTGTCCTACATTTGCACACAGCTGGAGTAAGCCACTTTACAGCTTCTACACAGCTTCATTCATGGAATTATTATGCCAGTGAAGTTAAAAAAACTAAACCCTCCAAAAAACTCCAAATATTCAACACCCCTACAAAGAAAACCACCCAGAAATAATGAAAAATAAATAACTAACTACATGCATAATGACCCTGCATGGTCCAGTGCTCACAGAACCAGCAGCAGAACTTGGCAGGCTACAGCCAGATACACAGAGTCTTGCAGAGCTGGCTTTGCTAGCCTTGGTCACTCCCAGCTCCTGGATCCAGTTACTACCCCTGTTGCACTCTCAGCTAAGGAAGTGCCATCTTTGGAGGCTACGTGATGAGCCAGCCCAGGGAACTGACACAGCACAAAAATAAGCTGGGTCTGTGTTCCAGTTTAGCAGGAAACCCCGGCATAGTGGAGAGAGAGAGAGAAGCTTAAACTGCAGGAGAAGAGAACAGCAGGAGAGAATAAAGGAATTGCTTAAAAATGGCACTGCTGATAAAATAAACTCCTTAAAACTGGTGTTATTAGGTTCTAACCATTTCTGAAATGACTGATCTTTGACTTAGGCACAAATGGCCCTGGTTTTGGAAGTACCTTCCCCACAGCTTTAAATGTCCCACCTAAAATGTTTACTAAATCACAGTAGTATTTACTGAATATAAGGCACCTCCTTAACCTCTTTCTTCCAGTTCAGTTTCCATGTGGGCAAAGCTCATTTGAAAAACTTCAATAAACTGCAAAAAAACAGATCACTGTCTGACTCTGATTCACATTCTTCAGATCCTAGTTTTAGCCTAATGCCTTTATTGTGCAGCTCCTCAGTGTCCTGTCATTTTACCATAAAACAGTTCAACAAAATGGTTCACTCATATGGCTCTAAATGGCCTCTTCAAAATAGTTCCAGATTGGGAGCAAACAATAAAAAAGTTTATTTGATAGAATCAGATAAATACTATATATAAAGCAACTGAATTACAAATCAAGAAACTCCAGCTGGCAGCTCAGTCTCCAAATACTTAAAATTTGATTAGCAGGATACAGCTACAAGACATACAAAATGCTCTTTGTGAGCCAAAGTTAATATCTGTCATTTTTAATCTGCAGATTTAAATAGACACTGAACATATGATGGGTCTTGTCCTTTAAAAAGCCAGTAACATTTCAGCAAGTTTAGAGAAGCTCCAAGATTAATCTACCCAGATGCCATGAACAAAAGGTTGCTTCAACTGCTTACAAGATTGAAGTTAAAATATAACCTTTTATAGGACCACCAAACATCCTTCCTAGTGCTGCTACTTATCTACTGAAGACACATACATTTCCAAAAGTGGCAAGAAAAATAAAAATAATACAGCTTCCATGGCACATATAACTTATCATATCTCACCTTCCTTTATAAAATATTCTTAAAAAAATGTTAGCAGCCTACTGATAGTATGCTTGACACTCAAGTGCTGCTTTATGCCTTGTCCATACCTGAACATGCAAATCAAGAGGTCAGGCAGATGAAGTTACTCCCATTCAGTATGCAACACAGAACTCCTTTAATACACTTCCCACTTCTAAGAGTTTATAGAGACCAGAGAGTGCAGGCTTCCCTGACATCTGCATTCTGACCTGCCTGTCAGCTACACTGAGACATTATGGGCATTCACTTCACATTCCCACAGCTATTTTATCAATCAATTCAGAAAGCTAATTAGAATACATTAAACCTGGTTCATTGTCCTACTTGCAGAAGGAGGCTATATTAAACATCATTCTTACTTCCTACAAAAGGTCACCACACTAAAAGTAGATTTAGGGGCAAAAAATCAGAATAAAAGTTTCAAAATGTTGATTGCATTTGCATATTCATTTTACAATTCAATATTATCCAAATACAAGTAGAAACAAGAAGAAATCTTAGAACTCTCAAGCTCTGGTAGATAAATAGATGTTCTTCATTTCTCCTTGATCTTCTACATACTTGGATACAAACCAAATCTTTTTTAATCAGTAACATATAAATGAACTTCCTTGAATACATAACCTCAAAATGTACATTTATATTTTGAGTTTGAAACTCAAGCAAAGCTAAACAATATTTTTTGACAGCAGAAGCTGACAGTACTTTCTTCAGACCAGCTGAGGGGAATAAATCTTGAAGACATGCACTCAGTTATCATAGAAATAAACCTCAAGTAAAATGGATTATCAAATAACTCACCTCATGTCTCAAATTTTAACATTCACTACACTCTGATTTAATTATGCCTAAATCTCCACGTGGTCCTGTCTGCATCCAATTATCAGGCAAAAGCTAGATGCTGTCTAGAAATGAGAGCTTAAACTTCCCTCCTTTTAATGTCACAATTTAGAACAGAATATCACAGCCAAGCATTCTACACTAAGCTCTCCAGCTCTGCACCATGTACTGTCAGGATTCACTTTTTTTTTGTTTCTAATATTGAAAAGACCAATTTTTTTGGAGCATGCTAGCAATTCCTGACAAGGTGATACAACAAAGAACAGTAAAAGCACCACGGACCTTTACTTTCTAAGATATATAACCCTTATATGCGCTTTCCCAGTGCTCATTACTGCATGATTTTGCCTCCTTCCCCCTTCTCTGTACTTTTGTAAATAAAACTTACTTTGTAATTGAACATTACATTGCAGGCTGCCAGCAAATACATATTCAAGGAAACAGCACAGATGAAAAGCAGAACTTTGGTAAAAACAATTTCATTTGTACTTCGTTTCCCCTTAAATGCAGCTATAAAGAGAGCTGTAGTCTTAAATTAGGGCAATAAAAAAAAAAGGCAAACAAACTTTTTAATAAAACAACTCAGCTGATCAGAAACTGAAAAGCCCATCAAATTGTCCTTTCCTATACCAGTTTTGCAAGCATACGAAAATTTCCAGCATGAGTAAATGGTCATCAGTCAGTATAAATTTAAAGGCAAGTTTTTGTCCAGGCAGTGGTGTAGTTTTGCTAACAGAACAAGTAGAATACTCCTTACAGTGCAGTGACTCCCTTCAATGATGTTACCCGAGTGAAAACATAACTTTAAGCAAACTGATGTCTGAACTTTTAATTCAGAGATTCAGCATAATCAGAAATAAGAATATTTTAAAAAATCCCCAAGTATTTAGAAGGCTCAAGACAAAAATTCATTGGCTTAAACAATGATAGTAAGGAATCAGTAGAGTCTTAACAATAACATCCTTAGTCTAAACAACCAAAGTTAAGAAAAAGTAGCTTGAAGAAGCACAAACACCTGTAAATCAAATGCAAGACAAATACAGAAAACCAATTTATTGCAACAAGGTTTTTCTGAACCAATATGTTTTTCATAATTCTATTCAAATCTTCTATTTAATCAGAGTCTACATGCCACCTACATTAACCACAGAGATCACACTAAAATCTAGAAACTAAAATTAGTATATTCTTTTAACTTTTGTTTGAATGACTGCAAAATAAAGACCTTATTCATAACACATATCATGGAATTTTATGACCTAACCTTTATACTACCTGGATCTATGAGCTGAGACCTCAAGACAATAAAGCCTTCACAGTCTTACAGGAGAAAGCAAAATTCCCATTGCATTCCCATTCCTGACAAATGTTTAAGAGGCCACAAGTGGCAGAGGAGAATATGTTGCACTAGCAACCATAACGTTTCCAAAATAACGGAATTCTAACATGCTCTCCCTGAAAAAAGGGAATAGTTAAAAAATACTACTACTTTTAAACAGAGCAGTAGAATTAAGACTCGGTAACATTTAAAACTGACTTAGTTCTGGGGGGTGATATTCAGCAAAGCTTCTCCTAACTCCCCCAAATCTAACACAGAAATGCATTTTACCTAGGTGTCAATTCTAGCTTAATCCCCTAAAAATGTAGTTCGAAATACAGCTGCTACTAGGAACATAACTAGTATTTTATCAAATGCAGTAACCATGACTTAGATTTTAAACTACTCTCTGCAGACCAGACAGTATTACTGTACTGCTCTATGATTCACCTGGAAAACAAAATGACATGGCAGAAGTTATGTTATTAAATCTACCAACACACTACAGCATAGCAACAAGCCCTTCATTTCTGCGAAGTCATTAACCTTTTGATATAAAACACAGATTAAAACATCTGAGTCATAACGACTATGAAAAGGACATTCTTTACATTCTGAATAGGAAAGGAAAATAGAAAGGAAAAAGTCTCATGCCAAAGTGCTGTTGCTGAGCTCTTCCTTTCTGTTGATCTGCAGAGCACAAACCAGCAAGTGTTAGAACACAGTACAGTATATACTTTCTTACAAAGTGTCTCCAACTAGCCACTGCTTAAAAACATGCCATTTCTCCTCTTCCTCAAGGGGAGAAAAAAGAAATCATCTGCTCAGGACAGCTGAATTGTGCTTATAATCCTCATAACACAGGGATTCAAAAAAGTCTACAGAGGTTTGTAAAATAACTTTTCGTAGAATCTTTTTACTCCAGCCCTATGCTCAGCAAATAGCAAAAGGATGACTTTCACTTCACTTCCACATTTAAGAAAGTAACCTCATGAAACACCTCAGATTAATCAATTAAGACAGGCTCTAATGCACATCTTTCTCTGACTCAAGGAGAAGGAACATTCCTCTTGACCATGAAGATCTACAAGTATGCTTTTGGGTATCCAAGGCATTTGAGCTCCACTGGTTCAACAATGCTGAGTGGCACTGATTCTTGGGATGCCTTTCAGGCAAAGGGAGGAGAACATACAGAGCAGGGCAAATGCTTCAAATTGATTACTCAGTCAAAAACCTGTTAATCAGTTTCCAAACTAACTCAAAAAAGGTTGCTGAAAATACAGCAGAACTTACATTTATTAACTGAGATTTCATTTAATTAAATATAAATCACAAGCCTGTCAGGATTACATTTAACTGAGGGAGTTCAACTACAGATCATTCTGTACATTATAATCTGCAAACTGAATTTCATACATAGTAAGCATTTCTCCACCAGCAATCCACTCTGGAAAAAGAGCCCAAAGGTCCCAGCCCAGTCCCAACAGAGCCTATTTCACCCACTGTCGAGCTCAAAGCAACTCAATTGAAAAACACTAGCTGAAATACAGTGCCAGGGATGAGCCTCTAAAAGAAGATGATAAGCAAATTAGTGCTGTTGAGTCATTTAGCAGAGAAACACCTGGCATTCAACTCTCTAACACAGGAAAAACACATTCTTATTTCTCAAAGCACCTCTGGCATTTTGATTAGGCAACTCCAAAATGGTATTTCTTCTTTTGCTTACTCTTCTGTTAAACCATTTGATTAGTACAGCCTCAACCCTATCTACATGCCAAGGTAGGGGGAGATGATGAGAAAATTTGGCAGTGTTAGGGAAAATATATTACACAGTTTCAGCTTAGTTCCAAACTCTCCAAAACTGGTTTTCTTCACAGCATTATTTGCCATTACTATGACTTTATTCAATTCTTTCAAATGAAACCTTTTCAAGTTTAAAATTTAATCTATGATTACTCTAGAGGATTTACTATAGTCCTTAGATAAGCATAGAACAATACAATTTTTATCTATAGTAGTGAATCTATGGACTCTCCCTTAAATCCCTGGAAATTAGACTTTATGCTTTTATTCAAAGATTATTTGAACCCAACAGAAACCACTGAGAAACATTATACATGTGACAAGCTGGAAGAGAAATCTACTAGACACTCTGGATGTACTATAAGGGAACAAGGAATCATCAGGCTCTGGTCTCAGTGAAAAACTAACTGAGCCTCTTCTATCATTCTCAACATTTAGGTGTTAAAAAATTAACTTGGACCAAAAATCCACAAAAAAGGGCAATTTACTGTCCCACTATCTTGAGGCATTACTGTTACATGTCTCTTGCCTTTTACTCCTGGATCTACTATAATATACGTTAGACCGTATCACCCTCAGCCATCTATGACCTTCCCAAACATTTGCTTTCACATTCATCCTCTTGTTCTTATCTACCCTCATCCCAGGCACAATATGTTTATTTCATAACAGACTGAGCCGATAGACTATGATGTTAAAAAACATGGGATTAAATTAAACCCTGGGAGAAAACAAACTACATTACAGAAATCAACAGTCTGTTAAAAGAAATGAAATATTAAAAACTCCAGGCCTTATGTAAGCAGCAGTAATGCAGGAATAAACGCTTCTCCTGCATTTTTTCTACCCTTGTCTCAAAAGCTCTACCCTGTCAAAGCAGACTTGCACAGAGCTGAAGAAGGCCAGGAAATAAATTGCAACTATTTAGCATAGTCAATTGAAGGGTAAAAACTTTAATACACACTTAGGCACATTGAGGAAAAAAAAGCTGCTGAAAAAGTTTAATGTACTAGACTTCTCAGTGAAAACAAAGTCTCATTAACAAGCACAGGTAATTTTCTTTTCTACAGAAAAACACACTAAATAATATAAGTTGACTTTCATTTGTATGGGAAAAGGAGCTCCTAATTGCTACAGGTATTTCTACATAGAAATAGAGACAAAAGTACAAAAAGCAAGAACATCATACTAAAAAAAAAGAAGATACTAGATTATTATGACACTAGATTCCCAGATACTGTGTTAGATACAAAATAGCTTAGCTCTATTGAAAGACAAAATTTCTTTCAGTCTATTTCTTTATGCTTATCACTGTTCACTTTATTCCCGACCACCAAGCCAAACCTTTTTAAAGCAAAACATGTTTTAGGACAATATACAGGAAACTACCTTTACATGTACAAAACCTGTATTTTGGTATTTACAGTTTTAAGTAATGTTTGAAGAACAACAAGATATAGATTCATACTAAATGCACGCTCAAATGGCACGAAGTTTTCCTCTAGCTCCACTCATCACATCTCGACAGTGCA
Source organism: Phainopepla nitens (assembly GCA_013400175.1). Lineage (NCBI taxonomy): Eukaryota > Metazoa > Chordata > Aves > Passeriformes > Bombycillidae > Phainopepla > Phainopepla nitens. The sequence goes on along the minus strand of VXBQ01012965.1, from coordinate 145,993 downwards.
AGTTTTTAATAAGAATGCTAGGTTTTTAACAGGTATAGGTATTTTTCAGTCTGGTTCCAAATATTCCCAATATGCTCTTCCTGGAAGACTTCTGTCTGTGAGATACAACTTAAATAAATAACTGAGTATTGAAATAGGACAACTCCAGAAAATAGGAAGAATGGCAAACTGACGGCAAGCCATCCTCAACACACACAAAATAAATACTCCAAGTTATTTCTGGGAGTAAGAACTCCAAGAAATACATAATACAGGCTGGTCAGTAAAACAAAGATTCTCTGAAAAGCAGCAGAAGCTGATAAAAGTTTCCAATCAGTGACCAAAGAATCCACTGAGGAAAATCTGTATCTTCTGATAAAATGTACTTGGTTAGAGAAGCATTTCAATGACTTGGCTTAAGATCAACAACCTGGAGCAGCAAAAGTAGGAAAAGAACTGAAAAACTTACAATAACAACTACAAAATGTTTAGGGTAAATCTGTTGTGATGCCCTTCCAGCAGATAAAGTCTCCCAGAAGAAGCAGCATATGCGCACATGTGAAGCCTCCACTGCTTGTCTGAAGAAAGCCCTGGCTGCTTCTTCCAAGAGAGGGTAGCAGCAGACACCCACCAAAACACTGCCCACCAATCCTGACCACAGGCTCTAAGCCAGCTCCCCGTCCATCCCAAGCCAGAGCTCCAGGCATCCCTGCTGTTCTCACAACTGGACCACAGAGGCAACTCCATCCCCACGGCCTCCCAACCGATTCTTCCCAAAGTACCTCTGCTCACCCACTGCAGCACCCTGGCCCCCTCCCGTGATATATCCCACCACCCCTCTGTGTGAGAGTGCAGGGGCTTCAGCGAGCTCCTGAAAAAGGCATGACAGCCCCAAGCTATTGTCCTGTAGGCTCTCTTGGTCATGTGCACACAGTTGAGGTGGCCCTCTTCTGTCCTTGCTGTTGACCATGTTCACAGCATCCTAACTCCTTTGCCTGACAACCCAATCTTGCTTTTGGGCTATCATCCCCCTCTGGTGTCATTCCTAGTTAAGAGGTCTGGACAAATTTGCACTAGCTTCCATTATAAACACTTTGAAACTTTACTGCTTTCCAAAAGGAAGATTGATGCAAGCCAGTAGCTGGATCTAACTAACTACTAAAATTCTATATCAGAACCTAAAATATATAAAAATGTTTCTTTCACTGCTAGAATACATCAAACAACCTACATGCTTTTATCTTCTGCCCTCTAGACTTAATTAGGTGCTCTTATCCTTTGGAAAAATATTCAAGTGCTCTCAATGAAAAGTAATAGCAATAAAGATGCTTCTATCCACACTCACCTAATCAAATAGATAAATGCTGAATTTGATATGAAACCCCCATTTTTAACAGGTAAGTCTAATCTGTGACAAGGGCAAAACTTACAGGGCAGGTAATTATAAATTTTCAGTGAAAACTGATACAAAAAAAAGACACTTCTGCACTGGCACACACCGTTTCACAAAAACGAAATGCTTGGATTCCCTTAGCTTAGTCCTTCAGAGTGGAAGGATGAAGCGAATTAAGTGAATTATCACGTGCAAACTTCACAAGAAAAATGTTTCTCAACAGGGTGTTTTCAGTCAATCTCGGCAGGGCTTCCCAGAGGCCGGCTTTCCCAACCGGACTGCAATGCAGGGACCCGCCACCAGGTGGCTCCTGCGCCGGGCCCCGAGCGCGCCCCTTCCCGCGCTCCGCCCGCAGCGCTCCAGCAACCCCGGCACGGCCCCGCACACGGCTCCTCCTGCGCCGGGCCCGAGAGCGCCCCATCCCGCGCTCCAGCAACCCCGGCACGGCCCCGCACACGGCTCCTCCTGCGCCGGGCCCGAGAGCGCCCCATCCCGCGCTCCAGCAACCCCGGCACGGCCCCGCACACAGCTCCTGCCCGACCTGCTGCCGCTCGACAAACAGCACTGCCGCCAACAGGCAAAATGAGACATGCGTTTTTCCTCATTTTGTCCTCACAAGCTGCCTGCTCCCCTTATTTGGGAACAGGCAACATGCAGCAATGTAAATCAAGACAGTGTCATCCCCGCTATGCCCCCACAACCAAGTCAAATGCTGGGTAAGTGTCTAAAATACTTTGTCCCATTTTGCTGTTTTTAAAGGTTTAATACACAAAATTGGCAGGTTAAGTTTTACTGACATCCACATCCTCTGCCTCACAGTCATTTCTTCTCTTTCCAGGGGGACAAGTCCAACCTCCTCCCCTTCATGAGAATGCTGTTACTTTTCAGGGCATTTGCATCTGATCCGTATTTCAAGGCATACAACATACTACAGTGCTATATTAAGCAATAGTTGAGCTATGATTCATGGGTTTAGAAGCTACACAAAAATTCCCAGAAAGCAATCTTGTTTTCACCTTCACAGGTCTTATGGTGAATCAAATAAATATTTGTTCACTTCTGTTTCTCTACTGAAAAATAGCTCTCAGATAAACAGACTTATATTACATCTTCAGCTGCCTGAGTTCTCTCTGTGAGAAAAATACCACAGAACTTTTTTCTCTAGACCACAAGTGGTGTCTTCCATACTGGTTTAGCACAGATGATCAAGTCCCTTCTCTTCCTAAAGGAATCTGCCTTTTCTTTTTTTATGTCAAAAAAAGATAAAGGATGCTTCAAGTTTGGGGAGTGATAAGAAGTACAAAGAGATTAACTTTTCACTGGTTAACATGCAGGTGATGGCAGCTGAGTAAAACTAGGAGGATGAAATGAGTGAATCCATCTGCTTCCAAGAGAAAAAGTAAGTATATTAAATAAATTCGTATTTCCCAGAATGTTTCTAATAGACCTCAGCTACACAAAGCGAGTGGAAACAGGAGTTCACACATACTCTTTGTCTTCCAACTGAAGGAGGCACTTAAAGGTACACTGACAGCAGGTCCCGTGCTTTGCTGCAAATGAGATCCCACCACCAGAAGCAGCACTCAGCCCTTGCTGTCCCCAGCCAGCTGCAGTGCCCTGGCAGGCAGAGCACCAGGGGAACCTGCACGGGGCACTCACAGGGCACGTAATCCCAGTGCCCTCTGTACCTCACCCTCAGGACAGACTGGGGAAACAAAGTGGGACTGGGTTCCCCATCTGGAAACCAGCTTCCTTAAATTCATGTGGTTTTCACTCTTTTAAGGGAACAGTGAGATATCAGCAAAAAGGAAGCATGGATGAGAAAACAGCTAAATATCAGAGAAACTTCTATTAACGGGATGGAGGTTTAACATAAATTCATACAAAATACATTCATGTGTGAATTAAGAAAGAAAGCAGATAAAGGCAATGTGAGAGGGAGAAAGCTATGAAAATGGAGGGGAACTGACTGGCATAACCTAGAATTAAGTGACTGATCAATGAGCTTGATGCTCACACTGAAGTGATTTTAAATTTCAAGCTCTTAGGTAGCAATTCAAGTCCATTACATAGCTGAAGCATTCAATATACTGGATCTATAAGACAGTAAAAACAAGACATACCTTGTCTATTCCCATTCTCTTCATCCTAAAGAGGAAGAAAGAGTGCATATTAAAAATTCAATAAATGGAAAAAAAAAGCATAGGCATCTCTAAGCTACAAAGACTTGAAGTGAACTGGTAAGATTAAGTCCGTATTTTTGTACCTCCTACCTTCTCCACAACTATTCAACTTAGAGAATTAAGGCTTTTATTCTGAGAATGTAGAGTAGTAGCTCTTTAAAAAACAACAACTAAGCACAATCCTATGAAACATTCCCACAGAAAAAACATGAACAGGATTATGTGAAAATAAATGTACCAAACCCCATGAAATACTACCATGAAGCCTCATACTGCATTGTGTGTTGCAAGCGTGTTTCACCCTGAAAGCCAGGCAGGAAAGGTTACACTTTAATCACCTCACCATTCAAAGAGATACAAAATATTTTGTAAGCAATGTCTGAATATACTTCCTGAAATTTGAACCAAATTTGTTTTGCCTTCGTACTACTACTATCCTAGGGGAAAACATGTACCCCAAACACAATTTAGTAACAACGTTGAAGAGTCTCCTCCTGCTCATTGATTCCAAAAATCACACAACTGGAAAGTGCTAGGGGAAAATGACATGCTCATACAAAAAAA